>CAIGQV010018201.1:3355142-3381280 GCA_903798115.1 Danio jaintianensis | reverse complement strand
CATTTTGTTAGCTTTAATTAGCATGTGATGATGTCTGTAGGATGTTTACTGTGTTGCTAGCATGTTTTACAATTGTTGTTAGCATGATTTATAATTTAAGATATCCTAGTCTAGCTGCATGGTTTTGCTACTCATGAATATATAGAGAGATTTATTTGTATGATTGACAAGAGTCCTAACACTTGTACTTACGTCAAAAATAAGGTGGATACATTCACTGTTTTTGTTTCGCATCTGGAGGAGTTCGGCTGTTAAATTCATGACCTTACCTTCTCTCCTCTATCACCTTTGATAGAGACAGCCTGACCCTGCAAATAATCAATCAACACCGATCAATTATTCCTCAGGCCCAGAGAGGAAGAAACAGGAGATGAAAATCAATAGCATATGAAAATAAATCAAGTTTTTTTTACTGTTAGCTATCTATCCATAATACTGCAAAAAAGCAGATTATTCTAATATATATCCATGCTGTTTTAAGTTCATTTAAACAATAAAGAAAACATTTTAAAAGGTAATATTGGTGTCGTACACGTTCTCCTTTCAGCCCTTTGAGTCCTGGTGGTCCTTCTGCCCCTTTAAGACCAGGATCCCCCTGCAGATGTACAGTTTATGCAGTAACCCAGTGAGGAACCAATCAGAAACGCAATCCAGAGATATGAAGATGCATATTGAGGATGTTGTGTTATGTTGTAATTGTAAAATTCTAATTGACCTTTTCACCCTTGGACCCTGAGGCACCCGGTAGACCTGTCTCACCCTGTAGGATGGGAAAGATTGAGGCAGAGATGGCAAATGACAGAGATTTTGAAAGAGAAAAAATAAGAGTGCAAAGAATGAATGCATTACAAAACGGAAGTGAATGCATTACTAATGAATTCAGCATAAAAAATTGATATCTGGCCTTATATGTTGCACCAAATTTCACGTTCAATATAATTAATTACTGTCAAACAGTGTTAAGCCGTTGTTCAATAACAGATTAAATAAGTTTGATCTATATTTTGAATATCTATGACATATTTAATTTATATTAAATAAATGCTTAGATAAATGCTTTCGTACAAGCTGAAATAACTTACTATTCTTTTTTTATTATTTAGTTAATTATTATTAACATGTAATAGATATTCAAATAGGTCAATATATATATATATATATATATATATATACCTATTTGAATATCTATTACATGCTTATTTCATTCATATTTAATAAATTCTTAGAAATAAATTATAAATAAATTTGAAAAATTATTTACTATTGTTTTTTTTATTATTTAGTTCATTATTATTATTAGAATTGTTTAAAAAATGATTAAATATACTGTATTACAAACTAAAACTATAATAATAAAATTAGCATAAAAAATCCAATAATTGCATTTTCCCTTCACATTAGTCTCAACATAATTAGGCTATAATTTAGGGCTATATTTATGGAAAAAGTGTATTTATTTAATTTATTATTATTATTATTATTGTTATTTTACAATATTATTGATTTAATATAATTTATTCTGGTTCTAAACTACACTCTATTTTTCAACCCAGGCTCATTCTGAAAACGTACCCCTATATAGATTTCTGAAGAGCACCAAATACGTCCCAGGAGCTACGTTTTTTTGCAGTTTTTGTTTTCGTGAATTCACCAGAGGCCGCTGTGTACGCTTTTTTCAGATCTCAAATTTCTCTCACGAGTGTCATTTATGCCTGCTGTTCTCGCAAAATTCCACCAGAGGCTGCTGTCGACTGACTGACTGATTGACCGATCAACTGACCCACCTTCCTCATTCCCTAAACCCAACCAATAGTATTTTCAAAAGCACCGACTGACCAGTGCCCACCCACTTTCCTAAACCCAACCAACAATGTTTTCAAAAGCAATCCAGAAAAAGAAAAGCCCTCGCCTGATTTTGCCACGTTTTCAGATTTTACCACATTCTCACCCTGTTATTTACTTGTTTATTTTATTTTTTGGCTTCTGTTTTTGTCTTACCCGCTTTCTGGAAGCATTCTTCACCAGACTCGAACCCCGTCATCGTGGTAAACTTCTCTCTGCGTCTCAAGTCCGGTGACATACATGGAGAGCTACTGGACAAACTGGTAACAGCGAGAAAGCCGTCCATACAGAGTTAAGCGGGGTCAGCTGGTAAGCATGAAAAGGGACGGCGTCATACCGCCCTGTAGCGTTCGTTTTAAAGATGAAATGCAGCCATACATACCTGTTTACATAATTCGCGATCTCCAGAAATGTATATAGGGCTACGTTTTCAGAATGAGCCTATGTTGCTATTTTTAATGCATTTTTAAAAACTGTGCTATTAGATGTGTTTGTTTGTGATAATTAACAACATGTATAAAAAAGATGTTTATACCGTATAGCATAAACTACACCTATAATGCCTATTTAGCCATTACTTACAAGTACCATCAATAACCTCAGTTATTCTACATCCTACATCATAATAAGGCAGGTATTCAATTTTCTGCATGTTAGAATAGAATTTCATCAGCTCGTCCCCTTTGACGCTCTTACCCGTTCCCCAGCAGGACAGGAGCAGTTGGCGGTGGCTGGTTTCTTCTGCTCGGCGCTTGTAGGTTTCGGGGTGGGCAGTGGGACTGGAGGGGCTTCAGTCACCAGAGTTTGTTCACACTGAGCCAGAAGAGAAAGTGAACAAGGAAACGGAAAGAGACTTCAACTGTGTCTGAAACCACCCCCTGTTCACTATATAGTGCACTATATAAGAAACTGTTGAATAAAGTCATTATTTTTGTTTTACAAGCACACAATAGTATTATCGTAGCTTGATAATATTCCGATTGAACAACCGAAAGTATTATGGTCGGTTTTGAGGATGTTTTTGGTTTTTTTTTTCTGAACTTTGAAGGAATCAGGAACCCTGTTGTCTATGAAGGATAAGGGAGCTTTCAGTTTTCACCTAAAAATATCTTCAATTGTGTTCTGAAGACGACCAAATGTTTCCAGAGTTTCGAATGACAAGAAAAGTAACTCGTGAGTATGCCCACACAGAATCTTATATTTATTTACTTGTGAATTTATGTTCAGTTTTTCAATTAATTTCACTAATATTATTGACTAATATGAAAATGTTCATATGATTTATTTACAATACAGTTTGTAAAGTAATGTTTTCTGTCTTTTAGTAGATATATTATATGAGAGACTTGCATGGATCTAATTTGATTTGCATTGTAAACATTAAATTGTTAAAAATAAATGTTAAAAATGGGGATGTAACGATTCACCTGACTCATGATGCGATAGGATTCGTGATACTAATCTCACGATTCAATTTTTTAACAAAATTATTTGAGACAAATTTAAGGTGACCAAGAGCCCTATTCTTAAATGCTGCACAATTTTTGTTTACAAAATAAAATGTTTTCTGCAATAACTACATTGGAATTTTAAAACAAAATCCAAATAAAAACAGTGAATAATACAAACTAAAGAAGACTCTTTAATATAAACAATCTAAAACTTTGACTGTGCAGCTAAATTACATATTTAAAACCAATTCCAAATCAAAAAAGAAACAATACAAATTAAAGAAGGCTCTTTAATACAAAACTAAAACTGTGACTATGCTGAGATTTTACATTTTTTTAAAGAAAGATCAGAATATCTGTTTTCTTTTGTTCATATGATGTGGGAATGTGGAGAAGTACAAACATTTTGGAATGAGGTCTGTTATTTTATCTGAAATTATTGAATATCCTGTACCAGTGAATCTTTCCATTCTATTACGGAGCGATGATTCTACGTTGAATCTCACCAAGCTACAAAAAGCTGTTTGACTGGCTGGCTTAACTTCTGCAAAAAAACTACTAGCCCAACATTGGCTGCCTTCACACAATTTGGACACGTACAAGTGGTTGGTACAACTTCAGGACATTATAATGTTGGAATTATCCACATTGAACTTGGTACAAATGAGTACATTAAAGATCTGGACTTCAGCTGCTGACAAAATCTCCATGTTTATTGCACAAAACAATGGTCAGGATCCAGAATGATTGCCTTATTTTGTATAATGGATACTTGATACTATACTTTGTTTTTGTTTTTCTGTTAACTTCTATTCCTTGGATACCCCAGTTTAAAGAGACCGCAGGGGAGGGGGGTGGGGGTAGTTGAATTGATATATTCAATTATATTGTTTTTTTCAGTCTGTATGTTTTGTTAACAATAAAAACAATAATAATAAAAAAAGAATATCTATGTTTTCTGGTATAAGCTGAGATCTTTGCACGTTTACAATGTCCCCTCCGGTCCACGTGGTTTGGCCTATTATAGCTCTTTGCGTATAGACGTCTGTGACAGTAGTTTTTCACTGTGCTGCATCATATTTGTTGTTCTGTTAGTGTAAGTAAACGTCTTTTTGCATTATTTGCACACAGTTTCTGTTTTGTCTGGTGCGCCTTACTGCTGTCATTTTAGTCTACCGCCCCCCCTCTTGCTCGCCGCTGATGTGCAGGTAAAGCGAGTTTATGCCTGTGAACAAAGCGCCCCCTCAAAACAACATGTTCCAAAACATGTAGCGCGATTCATTCAACATTTTGAATCATCACATATTTGAATCAATTTTCAACCGGCTCACGGTGAATCGTTACATCCCTAGTTAAAAATTTATTATTTTTTTATTTCATACATTAAGTTTTTAGTTATGATACTCCCAAAATTATTCCGCATAAATCAGCAGATTTGTTTTTACAAAATTTTCTGCAGAAATAACAAAAAATGTCTGCAGATTCTGTCTGGCCCTACTTACAGTATGTGTAATTAAAAACATAATTTTCATTTTTGGGTGAACTAACCCTTTAAGCCAGGATTATTTTAGGACTCACTCGAGAATAATAATAATAAAAATTATAATTAATGTATGTTTCAACAGTAGTGTAGGAAAAATTAGCCCCCTTGTTTATTTTTTTCCCCAATTTCTGTTTAACGGAGAGAAGATTTTTTCAACACATTTCTAAACATAATAGTTTTAATAACTCATTTCTAATAACTGATTTCTTTTATCTTGACAGTAAATAATATTTTACTAGATATTTTTCAAGACACTTCTATACAGCTTAAAGTGACATTTAAAGGCTTAACTAGGTTAATTAGGTTAACTAGGCAGGATAGGGTAATTAGGCAAGTTATTGTATAACAAGGGTTTGTTCTGTAGACTATCGAAAAAATATATAGCTTAAGGGGGCTAATAATTTTGACCTTAAAATGGTTTTTAAAAAATTAAAAACTGCTTTTATTATAGCCGAAATAAAATAAATATGACTTTCTCCAGAAGAAAAAATATTATCAGACATACTGTAAAAATTTCCTTGCTCTGTTAAACATCATTTGGGAAATATTTAAAAAAGAAAAATAAAGAAAATAATTTTGATTTCAACTGTATATATATATATATATATATATATATATTAATTTATATATTAAATTAACACATATATATGATGTTAATTTAATTATATTTTATATTATATTTATATACTACATCATTTACTTTTTTCAAAACTTAAGTGTAGTAAAATAATTTTTTTTTTTTATTATTCTAAAGTATAAATAAAGGCTAGTAAGCATGACAAGCAGGTGTTTTTTCTCTCTCTTTGTCATAAAATAATACAATAAATGTGACAAATGAACAGTGACAGTCCATTTATAAAGCCAAAAAGGACAAATTACTGGATGGAAAATGTAACGTTCGTGACTAAACTGTCCATTAATGACTGTTAATGTTAATGAAGGTAGAAAAGCACATTGGACTTTATTTTTATCATCTTAAAAATAACTTTAATAATAATATTTCTTTTAGTACTATTAATGACCTGCTTTTAGCAATTTGTTAATCCTAATACTGTAAATTTCTTTTTATGATTCCTATTTGATAGACTTTGAGGAGAATAATGGCACATTATTAACACTTCAATGATTGTTTACAGTCTAATGAAATCTACATAATTTACACAAAGCATCATGGGACGCAGGAAAATAATTCATTCAACTGCCATACACTATATAGGGATTAGTGAACGAGTGAGCAATTGTGCGGTTTCATACACAGCTTCAATGTGTTATAAAGAAAAGAAAGGGGAAAAGGAGAGCAGCTCTAGAAGAAATTCAGAACACCAGATGATGAAATCTTCATCGAGGACTAAAAAGCAAGACCTCTGAGTTCTTGTGGATTTTTTTTTTGTGCCTGCAGGTGACGTGTTTACATTTCCTTCTTGCAGATCCATAGTAATGAGGTGAGAATAAATATGTTTGGGATTCAGATGCACTTACTGGGCCGCCAGGAATATCGCAACACGTCTCCTGTTCCGACTGTTTACCATCACAGTAGATCACCATCCTCTGCAGGTCAAACTAGAGAGGAAACAGAGAGAGAGAGGAAACTGGTTGAATTAGCTGTGATTTAAAACTTAATAAACATGTTAAGACATCTGAGGTCATTGAGATCTTTTTATAAAAAGTTGTAGAATTAAATCTCTTGTTCTTCTTGAGCTTATTTAATACGTGTGATGCGAAGCTGAATTTTCAGAGTAGGTTTATTGTAGTTAACTATAATCATAAAATGATTAACTTAACTTAAACAATTACTTGAACTTAATTTAAATAATAAGGAAAGGAAAAAACATCTAATTTAATGTTATATACCAATAAACAAAAGCTAAAATAAATAATAATAAAAAAATGTGTGTTGTATATGTGTGTAAAAATGATTAAAAATTACAAAAACACCACAAAATTACTTACGATTTTAAATGAAAATGGAAACTAAACCAAAAAAAATAAACTATTAATAGAATCTAATGATTAAATGAATCTTAAGAAATCATTTTATATGCTGATTTGGTGCTCGAGTAATGGATTTATTTTAAAACTACGAAGTATTATAAATTAAAATATCATGTCTACAGTATAAATAAATAAATGTAAATTAAAATATGATGTCTGCATTATAAATTAAAAAAATGAATAAGTAAATAAATATAAATTAAAATGTGATGTCCGCATTATAAATTAAATAAATGAATAAATAAATAATTATAAATTAAAATATGATGTCCGCATTATGAATAAAATAAATAAATAAAAATGAATGAATGAATGAATAAATAAATTATAAATTAAAATATGATGTCTGCAGTATAAATAAAATAAATAAAAATAAATGAATGAATAAATAAATAAATAAATAAACTATAAATTAAAATATGATGTCTGCATTATAAATAAACAAAATAAATATAAATAAAAGATTATAAATTAAAATGTGATGTCTGCATTATAAATAAATTAAATATAAATAAATAATTATAAATTAAAATATGATGTCTGCATTAAAATAAATTAAATAAATAAAAATAAATGAATGAATAAATAATAAATTAAAATATGATGTCTGCATTATAAATAAACAAAATAAATATAAATAAACGATTATAAATTAAAATGTGATGTCTGCATTATAAATAAATTAAATAAATATAAATAAATGATTATAAATTAAAATATGATGTCTGCATTATAAATAAATAAAAATAAATGAATGAATGAATAAATAAATTACAAATTAAAATATGATGTCTGCATTATAAATAAATAAAAATAAATGAATGAATGAATAAATAAATTATAAATTAAAATATGATGTTTGCATTATAAACAAAATATAAATAAATAATTATAAATTAAAATATGTCTGCATTATAAATAAATAAAAATGAATTAATGAATGAATAAATGAATAAATAATTATAAATTAAAATATGATGTCTGCATTATAAATAAATTAAATAAATAAAATAAATGAATGAATAAATAAATAATAAATTAAAATATGATGTCTGCACTATAAATAAACAAAATAAATATAAATAAACGATTATAAATTAAAATGTGATGTCTGCATTATAAGTAAATTAAATAAATATAAATAAATAATTATTATTAAAATATGATGTCTGCATTATAAATAAATTAAATAAATAAAAATAAATGAATGAATGAATAAATAAATTATAAATTAAAATATGATGTCTGCATTATAAATGTATTAAATAAATAAAAATAAATGAACGAATGAATGAATAAATAAATAATTCTAAATTAAAATATGTCTGCATTACAAATAAATTAAATTAAATAAATGAATGAATAAATGAATAAATAAATAAATAATTATAAATAAATAATTATAATTTAAAATATGATGTCTGCATTATAAATAAATGAAATAAATATAAATAAATAATTATAATTTAAAATATGATGTCTGCATTATAAATAAAATAAATAAATAAAAATAAATGAACATATGAATTAGTAAATAATTATAAATTAAAATGTGATGTCTGCATTACAAATTAAATTAATTAAATAAATGAATGAATAAATAAATAATTAGAAATTAAAATATGTCTGCATTATAAATTAAATCAATAAAAATAAATAAGTAAATAAATGAATAAATTAATTAATTAATAATTATAAATTAAAATATGGTGTCTGCATTATGAATAAATAAATAAATAAATAAATAAATAAGTCTTCAATTCTTAATCCTTAATTCTTCATTGCCACATTGATAAATTTCTTCACTCTTGCAGAATCATAATATAAATAAACCTCAAACACCAGACGCTTACATCAATAGGAACGCTGTCGTAGAGTCTCTTCCCGATGACGGTTTTCCCCTGGATGTCGATGTCTTCTCTTTCCTCTATGGGCAGCGTCTCGATGTGTTTGCAGTCCAGGAAGAGCGACACAGATTTGGAGTCCACCCTCATGCCAATCTTATGCCAGTTTCGGTCAAACAGGTTGTCCACCTCTGGGTTCCTAAAAACCGCCCGCACCGCATCCTTCGTCAGGCCCACAGCATTGTACTCGACCGCTCTGTTCTCTCCATCCAGACGGATCGACACCTGGACAATATTTGCAAAGTAATTTTAACAATAAAACACAACAAATGTCTCAAAATGTAGTGCGAGATTGTTATAATTTAGCATTTTTAAATAAGCTTTTATAATAATAATTAATACTAATTAATTACATTTATATAGAGCTTTTCTGGGTAGGCCTACTCAAAGCGCTTTACACATTTTGGATCCACCATCAGTCTATTAATTACTCCAGCAAGAGTTATCTAAATATTATCTTAAAATTTGCTGTAAATTGGTGTAACGGTGGCGCAGTGAATAGCACGATCGCCTCAGCACACCGTATGGGTGTTTCCCAGAGATGGGTTGCAGCTGTAAGGGCATCCGCTGCGTAAAACATATGCTGGATAAGTTGGCGGTTCATTCCGCTGTGGCGACCCCTGATTATTAAAGGGACTAAGCCGAAAAGAAAATTAATGAATGAACTTGCTGTAAATATCAATTTAGTTTTAGATCGCTTCACTGATGATTTTAATGACGTAATTCACACCTGGGGGATGCCGTATTTGTCATAGACCTGCCACAGGTACCAGTCTTCCTTACGGGACGTTTTCCTGAACTTAAATGTGGTCACAAAGGCATATTCGTCTGGCAGACCCTGAGGTAACACATCTCTGCAAAACAAGAAACAAAGAAACATTAATTGACGATCAAAAATAAAAGTCAAGGTAATGACATTGTTCATTGGGTGCACTCAAAAAAGATCTTTTGCTGCTTGTTTAAACTACTCATGTAAAAATTTGTAGAAACAACACAATTCTTAAGGGTGTTTTTGGGACAACTAGAATTTTTGGGAATGATTGACTCAATCGATTTGTGGGCGGCACGGTGGCTCAGTGGTTAGCACTGTCGCCTCACAGAAAGAAGGTCGCTGGTTCGAGTCCCGGTTGGGCCAGTGGACATTTCTGTGTGGAGTTTGCATGTTCTCCCCGTGTTGGCGTGGGCGTGAATTAAATAAACTAAATTGTCCGTAGTGTATGAGTGCGTGAATGTGAGAGTGTATGGGTGTTTCCCAGTACTGGGTTGTGGCTGGAAGGGCATCCACTGCGTAAAACATATGCTAGAATAGTTGGCAGTTCATTCCACTGTGGTGACCCCTGATAAATAAGGGACTAAGCCGAAGGAAAATGAATGAATGAATAATCGATTTGTGTTGAGACAACATGAAGGAATTGTGTGAAGCCCAGCATTTTTTACAGTGCGTTTTCAATATGCATTCTTTTCGTAATGTGTATTGATCCATGGGATGAACATCTGGCAACCAAAGTACCTACTCATATACCTCATATTTGCTTTCTTGGCACAAACTGCGAATTTTAATGATCAAAGATGAGTTTTTAAGAGGTTAAAAAATGAGTTACTGCAAAATGAGCGAGAAAAAAACATGCAAATGTCGGGAAAAAAGTATGTCAATGTAATATTGACTTACTCTGTTTTTTGGACAATGGGCAATGCTCCAAGCCGGACGTAAGGAGTCTGACCAGGCTCAAATTTTTCTCCAAGAAAATCTCTTACGTTGAAGAACTCCATCAAATCAAAACCTGAAACCAACATGGGAACCAGAAAAAAAAAACCTTTTTAGTAATTAAATCAACTAAACAATCCTGTTGTAGATCATCTTTAACATGTCTTTCCATCAATGATCACTAGGTGGAGTCCATGAGACAGCTCAAAAAACATACTTTGTGCTAGGTTAGGCATAATTAGTAGAGCATCTCATACTTGGGAGCAACTTAATTTGTATCATTTATTGCTAACATAAAAAGATACAAAAGACAATGATCGCTTTAGATAATGGTAACTATTTAATGTCAGTAATATGCAAAAATATTTGGCAACAAAGTGTCAAGATTGACTAATCAACTTCAAGTCAGAAAGTCATGTAATGGGCAAAGAAAAAGGGCATAAATTGTATTGAATCACAGTAAAGAGCAAATTACAGTCTAACTGCTCCATTTGTGTTTTACACGTTTTAAAATATACACTAACATTTCAATTAAACGAAAGGATTAGCTTTACTTTCCACACTCACACACAAAAACCCATGCCTCTGGGATCCAGCATGACATCATTGTTCGTTTAAAAATAGTAGATCTGTGTGTGTGTGCGTGTGTGTGGATATCAGCCCACTAATTAATGCCTCAGATCTGCAGCCAACACTCATTAAACTGCACTTGCTGCACCAGATGTTTTTAAAAAACAACCTTTCATGTGCAATTATGTCACTGGCGCTCCAGCATACGCGTGTGTGTGTGTGTGTGTCTTTGTACTGAGGTTGCCAGTTCTGGACTTCTACCCTATTATAGTGGCTGAACCAGGGCACTCCTATAACCAAATACATAGTCTGTCGCCATGACGATGCCAACAGGGGCCTGGGCATTACTGAAGAAGCCAGTGAAGGGTGGATGTGGGTTTGAGTGAAGCATTTAATGCAAGGTTTTGCAGGTGAATGGACCCTTTTCACAAGACTGTTATGACGTGTTTACCAGTCATCAGCATATTAAATCCTTGAAAGTTTTTAATATTTAGATTTTAAACTCGTACAGCCTCTTATTTGTATGTATTTATGAATGTATTATATCATCTTTGCATCAAATTATAAAAAACGAATTACCGCTTATGCGAGGTGTTTGTAATGCAGCGTCTATGGGGGCAGGACAGTAAATTTGATGTTATTCTCTACTTCTGACTGCCGTTATCAGTGTCACAGTATTTTATTTTTTTTCCTTATTCTGAAAGTCTTGATAACCCCATCATTGAGTTTTTCTTTTATTATTTCAGCAAATAGGATTGTAAGAAAAATGTATTTGTTGTCCTCACCCATTCACTGCGCTCTAAGTTTACCCAACTATGACGACTTCTGCTACTGAGAAACTCGAAAATGTGAAAAGGGTCCAGGGTAAAAATGTCTCTTCACATCCTGACAGTGATCATTAAATTAAATGGCCTAAATGTATTTATTATATGTATTTTTAATATTCTGTGGAAGGTGTACGAGCAAGAAACATTTGTCCAATCAAAACATTCGGCCTGAACATCACGATAGGCTGTCCTTCCTGCCTGTCAAAATATGTAATTCCCTGTTTATTACGCTGTTAATTACTAACTGTATTATAAAGTTTTCTCTCTGGTGAACGTTATGTGATGTATTGCAGTGATGCTTTCTAGATAATGCGTTCAGGAGGCATGGCTTTGGATGGAGATTTGCAGGGTGGGATGTAGGAATTCAGTGCTATCAGGCTAACGTTAGCATTTTCCAAGAACTACTATTCCACCTTTAACTAATAGTTATAACCATATATATCCCCAGCTGAATGATTACATTATGGATTGCAACTTTTTTTGTATAACAAGTTTTTAACAAGTTAAAATGTTTCATGAAATATATGCTTATTTGCATATATTTCTAGCACAAAAATCTGAGTCAAAAGTCAGGTCCAGAATTCATGTTTCATAAAGTTTCATAAGTCAAAATGTTAGGGAATTTAAGAATGTTTTTATCACTTTTATTACACAATTCAGAAAATGCTGTAAATGGTCAGAATTTATTTTTATTTTAAATAAGGTAAATTCTGTTAAATTAAATTTTTTTTTTAAATAATTTTAATTAAAACATTAATAATTAAAGTAATTAAAATAACATTAGTAAATTAAATAAACATATCTCTGCAAAAACCTTCAAAATACAGATATAAACGGCTCGAAAAAGTTTGTAAGTATTTGTATTTTTTTCAGTGCAATTTTTGAAAAAAAAATCCTCAAGATCTCAAAGCTGTTTTTGATAAGAATGTCTTATATTTTTGTATTACAAATAAAATTAAAGGTATATATCATATTAATTGAATCACTTTATTATCCTGTTTTAAAGTAGCAGCCATATCTTGGTCAGTTCTTGAATGCAAACACATAAGATTGCTCAATTATATTAATCATCAAAAAACACATATACTCGAAGGAAAAAAGTAAACTATTGAGATAATTAGACATGGATGACAAGAAAAGAAACAAAAACCTTCACTAGGCAAGAGGTGGAGGCTCTTATTTTAGCAAAATTATCACAATGAAGGCATGATGCTTGCTGTTTGTTCAAACTACTTATATAAAATAAGCTGAAACAACACAATTCTTGAGGTTTTTGGGGGGACAACGTAATTGTTTTATGATCAATTCACTTTAATTTGCAAAAACGAATAAGTTAACTTAATTCCTTCATGTTGTCCCAACACAAATCGATTGTTTGGAACCCAGCACTTTTTACAGTGTAAGCAATCATCGCATTACTTAGGTGTAACAAACATTCTGCTAACTGTTACATAGTATTTATTTATTTTAATTTTTTTATGAAAGATTGCAAAACTATCACAATAGCCAAAGTTTATGATCGTTTACTGTACATGTCAGTTTGGCGATGTTATTTTAGGATGTTTTCTGTACATTAAAAACACTTCATGAAAAGATGAAGAATCTCAAAATTATCATGTGCTTCAAACATGTTTTTTTTCATGCAGTGTCTGGCCTTGAAAGCAGTCTCAGTACATGAAACACTGATGGTTTGTGTATGCGACGGCTGTGTAGAAAGACCTATTTCACTTGATGAACTTTTGTGTTCTTAGGGCAGGTGTGTTCATGTCAGCAAAGAGGCTCCTTTAAACAGTCTAGAGAGAATGATTATTTAAACTGAAGGGTGTTTGGAGTTAGTGGTAATGTGAGAATGTGACAGTCTGGGCCAGTGTGTGTGTGTGTGTATGTGTGTGAGTGTCTGCAGGGAGTAACAGGTGGCAGAGAATGTAGAAAGCAGACACTCTGTAAATAGTCAAGCAGAAAAAAAATGCATAAAATAACAAAGGTTACACAAAAATAAATTCATATTTCAAGCTTTTTTTGTCGCATTTTCAAAGCACATCAGTCCCCTGTGGTTTCAGCCAGGCCAGCATTAGGAGGCCGTTCTCACACTGTTGTGTTCTGTCTGTGCTGTTTTTCTTAATTGACTTCTTTGGCTGTTATGGTACATCTCAATGCTTTAGCAGACTCTTGTGACACGAAAGCTGTATCAAGCTACCAAAACTGCTCTCAAAACAATGGACAAATTAGAGGAATTTATACAATCTGGTCTAGCGTGAGCAGCCTCTCAAAGGAATAGTTCACAAATAAAATAAAATAAAATTTGTTTAAATTTCTGCAAATACACTAAAATATTATACATATATATATGTGAGTACACACAAACCCTTATTTACATAGAAATTTTAATTACATAGAAAATATACTTTAATTTTTTGCCTGTATTCACTTTTGTTCATGGACACAAAAATTTAAAGCAAATTATATGTAAATATTGCACAACCCCAAATCAGAAAAAGTTGGGACAGTATAGAAAATGCGAATAAAATAAAGTACTGATTTTTTTTTATTATTTACTTTGACTTGTATGTCATTGCAGAGGTTGCCATTTCTTTTCACAGCACTTACAGTAGGCAACAGTACGGGGTCTTTATTGCAAAATGCGCCACACATTCTCTATTGGAGACAGGTCGGGACTGCAGACAGGCCAGTCAAGTTCCTGTATCCTCTTCCTCCGCAGCCAGGACTTTGTAGTGTGTGCAGAATGTGGTTTTGCATTGTCTTATTGAAATATGCATGGGCGTCCCTGGAAAAGAAGGCAGCATATTGTGCTCCAAAATCTCGATGTACTTTTCAGCATTAATGGTGCCATCACAGAAGTGCAAGTTGCCTTTGCCAAGGGCACTGACACAGCCCCATACCATGACAGACCCTGGCTTTTGTACTTCTTTGGTCCGGAGCACACAGCGTCCATTTCTCCCAAAAAATACCTGAAATACGGATTCATCTGACCACAGTTCACGTTTCCACTGTGTGATGGTCCAACCCAGATGCCTCCGAGCCCAGAGAAGTCGACGGCGCCTCTGGACACTGTTAACATAGGGCTTCCTTTTGGCACAGTGCAATTTTAACTGGCATTTGTGGATGTAACTACGTATTGTGGTACTTGACAAAGGTTGGTCAAAGTAGTCCTGATCCCATGTGGTGATATCGCTTTTAGATGAATGACAATTCTTGATGCAGTGCCCCCAGAGGGATCAGAGATCACAGTAGTTCAGCTTAGGCTTGCGCCCTTGTCCTTTATGCACCGAAATTCCTCCATATTCCTTGAATCTTTAAATTATGTTTTCCTTTTTTTCTTTGAGGAACATTGCTTTTAAGCATTTCAATAATTTTCTCACGTGTTTGAGGAACACATTAAATAATGTTTGTTGTATTGCCTGCAATAAAATACAAGTCAAAGTAAATTTAGAAATCACTACTTACTTTTATTATTTGCGTGAGATTTAGAATACACAAAATTTGAATTAATTTACAGTTTATTTGCACCTTTAAAAGTATATGATGGTAAAAATTTGATTAATGTATCCAGCTGTTCTCAGTGCACATTATGAGTTTAATGTATTCACTGGAGCTGTTTGTTTGATTTCACACCATGTTCAGTTCTTCCTCCAGCTGTTGGCGTCTCATCTGCTCATTTCCACCACTCTCTGTTTGTCTCTGCGTCTCCATGCACCAGGCACGACTCTCTCCCAGTAGCGTTTCTAAGCCTGGAGGAACCTCGCATGGCCAACAGGACCTGTAATTTGGGCCTGGCGAGTGAAAGCATATAATCACGAGCGAGTCTTAATTTAAACAGTGAGAGAGAGCGAGCGAGGAAGGCTGGACCGGGTTTGTGGCGCGGCACAGATGAGCGAGTTACGACGCAGATCTTTGATCCAAACACATGGACACTTCAGCGCAGAACGCAACTTTGTGGAAACAAGCCCTCTGAAGTGAAAGATGTCACCGCATGAAAACGCTACGACAGCGCTTTAACAGTCACAGTGGGTCAGCGTGACAAACATCGATATGATTAAAACAAGTGTCTTTGATCCAGACATATGCGCTAAACTGATGTCCTGATGGTTTTTTTTTTCCCTCACTGCATTTAATGCATAATGTTTTAAAGGGCACCTATGATGCAAAATCAACTTTTGGAAGCTGTTGGGACAGAAATGTGTGTAGGTATAGTGTGTCCACTGTCATACTGGAGTGATATAAACACAAGTCGTCTCTTTTGATTTTAAGACCCACTGCAATGTGACGTAGGAGTGCGGTTTTCCCCGCTCACCGAATTGACAGCCGCGTCTTCGTAGTAACGCGTATAAACATGTCCACAGAACTGGATTTGCACAGAAAACTGGGATTAAAAGATCTGCACCTCACGAATGAGTTTCACAAATTTAAAAAGTTTTTTAAAAAATGCATGTTTGTAATAAAGAAAATACAGTAAAATTGCTGTAATTCATAAGTGCTGGAATCACCACAGCTATATGTGAGGATGATATCTGGTTTATTTTGTACAGTAGCATAATGGATATAGCACTGTATATAGCAGTATATATGAGCAATATCAAACAAGTAGCTACGAGTGCTATGAGTGTCATATTGCATTTATACAACAGTTCAACGGCATAATCGTGTGTATAAAAAAGAAAATCAAAAATCCTTTTGTACGAGGAACTACTTTCTTCCGCCATTCCTTCACATCTGCAGCTGACCGTCAGAACAGCAGAAATCATTGCTAATTCACCAACGTCACTTTAGAGCTAGAATTTGAGTGATTCTCTAGCGTAATGTCTAAAGTGATGACAAAACAGGTGATTTTGCTCACATTTTAAGATTATAAGGCTGAACGGCATGAGTCTAAAGAGAGAAACAGTATTTCTCTGTTACAATCGGGAGATCACAATAATTAACCCTGAAAAAGCCAAAGCAAAGCAAACACTACCAGATTAATATGGTTTAAAGACAGCACTACAAAATACAAGAGAGATCAACTTACAATGTCACTTACCTGTTCTATAATGATTTATTCAGCTGTAGTTTAAAACTTACGCAGTTTTTCTCCCCTAAATACTTATGCGGTCTCTGTCGCCATCTTGTGGCGGAACGTCAACCGTCAATTTCTTTGCTCTGCTCAATATGACAGGCTGATTGCCACCGACCCGCTGGCGCACAATCCTTATAAATAAACTACTTAGTTGCAATCTAAACAACTACATTCTCACCTAAAAAAGCCTCAAAAGTACATTATGTTGTCGAACAGTTTGACACAATTTTTGTCAAACTGTAATGAGTTTATTCCTCTGCTGTCACTCTATGTGGGCGGACTAATACACAAGGGTGACGAGGCTGTACGACTGCAGTTATTGCAGAATATTGCACGGCTATCAGCCAATCACATTCGAGAACCAGACAGAACTGTTGTATACATAGCAGTATATAATTTAGGACACTTCCAGCTGTCAGCAGGTAGCGCTAATAACTGAATTTCGATATTGATATGTTGATGTCTTCAGGCCAGGACTCTTATGAAATGTTCGGTCAAACTGGACATGCTCCACAAGACTTTTTTTTGTATTAGCATGTTACACGTGTCTAAAAAACTTCAGGAGTGTATGTGAAAGGTACGGCGGCATGATGGCTCAGTGGTTAGCACTGTTCCCTCACAGCACCTTCTTGCTGTGAGGGAACAGTGCTAACCACTGAGCCATCATGCCGCTGGTTTGAGTCCCGGCTGGGCCAGTTGGCATTTCTGTGTGGAGTTTGCATGTTCTCACCGTGTTGGCGTGGGTTTCCTCCGGGTGCTCCGGTTTACCCCACAGTCCAAAGACATGCGCTATAGGTGAATTAGGCAAACAAAATTGGCCATAGTGTATGAGTGTGTGTGTGTGTGAATGTGAGAGTGTATGGGTATTATGGCTATGGGTTGCGGCTGGAAGGGCATCCACTGCATAAAACATATGCTGGAATAGTTGGTGGTTCATTCAGCTGTGGTGACCCCTGATAAATAAGGGACTAAGCCGAAGGAAAATGAATGAATGAATGAATGAATGAATGTAAAAGGGAGTGTGAAGGTAGCTTCACTGAAATTCTATAGGGGGCGCTATTAAGTCATTTTGCCAGTCATCAATGCTCCCTATGTTACATTACAAAAATGGGTTTGATTCTGAGGCAGTGAGTATATAAACCAATAAACCCCATTACTTTGGAGAGAATATCTTCCAAATGCACTTTAAACGTATTTTATGAAAGTAATTCCATATATTTTCATTAATAGTAGCCTACTGTATAGATAATAATAAAACTTTTATGAAGTTATATGAACCATGTAATTGAATTAGTGCAGTACTTACAGCAGACCAATGAACCTTGATTTGATGTTGTATTACAAATGTTGAGAAAATTAAAACAGCTTGCAAAATTGAGACACTTTCAGAACACAAGACTAAGAAAACTCAGATTCAGATACTGTATGTTGATCGATGAGAATTTCAGAGATAGCTTTTGGAAATGCAATTTACTGTATTCCCGCTTGAACTTTTCAAACCTTCAAAACACATCTTACACATTCCTCAAAGTGCACCAGGGATTTATCTACTTTCGAAATGCAGTCCAATTTTTTTTGGGGGGGAGGGTGGGCAAATTATCACTTAAGAGGACACAATTATAACTAGTTTTGTGTCATTTTTTAACTCAAACTCAGGTCAGCAAATGTTTGTCCATTTTGGCCTTGCTTTAGCAATGTTCAGAAACAGCATGCAGATGTTGGCAGCTTCAACATCTGTGACAATCTCATGATGTGAACCTGGAATTTCCCTGAAGATTAAGCTTGTGTTGTTCTTGTGAATATGGCAGATTACGGGAGCAGGACACCATAATTAACACTTACAGCCACCAAAGGAGGAGAGATCTAGTCTAGTCAGTGCAATCCAAAAGAACAGCAGCAAAACAGATCTAAGCAGATACGTCAAAAAAGTTGATCGAAACAAAGAGGAATGCACAGTAACCCACAAATGTCCAGACGCAAACCTTAAAACTCAGCTCAATTCCCAAGACAACACTTGTTCTCACTAGGTACGTTTCCATCCACCTATTTTTATGCGCATTTTGGATATGCGCATAAAAAATCGGTTGATGGAAACGCTAAGATGCGCATAAATTTTATTCGATAAGAAAAGATGCGCATAAACTGCGATGGAAACACTTTTACCGAACAAATTCCAGTATGCGCATTAAAAAAAGGTCATGTGATTTGGTTATAAGAGATCATGTGATGATAAAAATGTGTGTAAATGGACAAACCAGCAGGCTGATCACATTGTAAAACATCTGAAATGTTGTTTTGGTCATTCTAAAATGCCTTAACCATTTCAGTATTAGTGTTATTATATTATTAATGACCTCCAGAATTGTTAAGAGCGTCTGTGCTCCGCGTCTCATGCCTTCAAACGCCACCACGCGTTCATTGCGTGTCAGCATTGCCTTCTGAGGCGCAAGTCATTTATTAAATGAAGAAAAGATTCACGCAGCTTCTCCTACCTCAGCAAATTCCGTTTTTACTGTTGATATTTGGCGCCATTTAATCAGGAAGTGACGATTTTGTTCTCTTTGACTCGTTGGATGGAAACACTGCTTTATTCGCACGTCTTTTATGCGATATTCCAGTTTTGCGCATAAAGTTATTTAGCATTTTTGGATGGAAACATAGCTATTGTAAGTAGTATAATTAGAGTCAAACAGACCACATTTGAGAAAAGTTCGAAAACACAAAAAAAAGCTGTATTTTACATTAGATTTCAGCAATTCCAGCGTTACAGATGTGACATTTGAAGTACAAACTTGAAACTTAAACTCACAGAGAATCTAACTAACTTTATATTGAAACATCTGTTCATACAGCGGAGAAAATAAGTATTAAACACGTCACCATTTTCTTCAGAAAACATATTTCTAAAGGTATCATTGACTTGAACTTTTCCCCGGATGTTGATAGCAACCAAAGAAATCCATATATGAAAAAAAACTAAATTAATTAGTTTACAAATGAAGTTATGTGTAATAAAATGAAATGACACAAGGAAAAAGTATTGAACACATGAAGAAAGGAAGGTGTAGAAAGGCAGTGAAAGCCCAGACAGCAGCTGAAATCTCTCAGTAGTTATTCAGCAACCCTCTGCCCTTCCTCATTGTAAATTAATATCCGCTGCTTCAGTCCAACACCTACATTAGCAGGATGATGAAGATGAAACCAGGGTGGACATTTCAGCAAGACAATGATCCAAAACACAGCCAAGGAAACTCTCAAATGCTTTCAGAGAAACAAAATCAAGCTGTAGAATGGCCCAGCCAATCACCTGACTTGAATCCAATAGAAAATACAAAATAAAGATCAGATTTGATAGACGAGACCCACAGAACCATCAAGATTTTTACACTCTGTTGAAGTCTGTGAAAAAAATCCCACTTGAGCAATGCTTGAGAACTCATTTTCCATAGGAGAGGCATCTTTATTAAAAAATCTGCCATCATTAAAAAAAGGCTTTTATATAAAGTATTAAATACATTTTAGTACTTCAGTACTTTCTCCTTCTGTCATTCTATTGTTATAGGCATAAAAAAAAAATTCAGATTTTTTGTTTTGTTTTAATGTTTGTATTGTTTGGGTTTTTACCAAAATCTGGTTTAATTCCATGTCAACAGCTCCTTTAGAAATATTATTCCAGGGAAAAAACATCACCTGTTCAATACTTATTTCCCCCGCTGTATATTTTATTTAATTAACAGAGTTAATTAAGGGATGAAAAAATATCAATCTGTTAAAGTGTTTTATATTTTAAATGAGAGAAATAAACACGCGTTATGTACGTGACCAAAAAAAGTATACAGATTTACAGTGAACATCATAATTTGTAGTGATTCTGTGAATTGAACTGCACAACCCAAAAGAAATAATGCTAATCTAATAAGATAATATTTTTGCAATTATGAGGAAAAACTTGGTTATGTATGTGACATCTCTCTGTTACGCATGTGACAGATGTGTAATTGGCACTTGTGTGACTTTAGTAAATCAAATCAAATTGCTTGAAACTGTTGACAGAGAGATTTTTTGAGTATTTTTACAGTACTGTAAAATAGAGCTGCACGATTAATCAAAAAAGATTGTGATCTCGATTCGACCCCCTTTACGATCTTAATCCAACATCTCTACGATTCAGCCAATTATATTTTCAAGTTCAGGAGAAGCATAAAGGCGGTCACACAATTCTTCACATTGTTTTATGTTCCTTAGCAACGTGGACACCTCCAAATGGTCAGCATACTATATGTATAAGGTATAATTAACCCCAAAATGTAATTTCTGTCTTCATGTAATGAAGTATTTACGGCCGCGAAATCACACGAGCTGACGCACTGTTTGTTTACTACCGAGAGGGACACGCGCGTGGCAGCGAATGATGTCTACTTTAGTGAACAGAATCTGCATAGGCTGTGAATAACAGGTAATAAAGTTGTAAATAACGTTCAGTTTTGTTGCACAGAGCGATCGTTTGGGAGCCGCGTATGATTTGCATCCATGTTTTTTTTCCTCAAAGTGACGGCAGCCATGACATGAGCCGCACTCAGCAGTGAAAGTGAAACCAAAACCGCACACCTCATTTAAATGATCATATCCCTTTT
Organism: Danio jaintianensis; assembly: GCA_903798115.1. Classification (NCBI taxonomy): domain Eukaryota; kingdom Metazoa; phylum Chordata; class Actinopteri; order Cypriniformes; family Danionidae; genus Danio; species Danio jaintianensis. The sequence continues at coordinate 3,359,738 of CAIGQV010018201.1, read as the reverse complement.
TAGAGTTATGATTACGACAAGCATTTGATATGTTTTTTCTTTCATAGCAAACTCAGAGTGTTGTGCATGAGAATAAACATGTAACAGTGTCAGTATAACTACTCCAGCCAATTATAATGTTGTATATGATGCAAGAGGGAATCCGATAATGACAAATGTCTTATTTTACCAGTAAAAAAGGCAAGAATATGTCTCAAACTTTTAAAAAAATCAACTTCAGAATTATCAATAGTTATATTCTGATGTAATCACTTTCCTGTGCATTAACGACCAGGACAAATTTAAAGTCTATTCAAGTCCACCATTCCAAGTCTATACAAAATTTAGCACAACATACAATCTACATATAGGCCTAATATTATTATTGTTTTTTTTTAATCATATGTTTGAGAAATAACAATAATAACAGGCTACTCATCCTTTATTTTATATCGACAGAATCGAGAGAAAATCGTGATCTTTATTTTAAACAAAAAAATCGTGATTCTCATTTTAGCCAGAGTCGTGCAGCCCTACTGTAAAATACAAGCCTACACAAACAAATAAGAAATGGTTTTGTTATTTTGGCGAAAACTATTTTTTTCATGGCAAGGTTGTGACTTTCATGGCAATAGCTCCTTTACATTTATTTTCAAAGATGTCAGTGATAGATTTTAGTAATTAAAACATGACTAAAAGTTTGGGAATTACAGTCGTGTCTGTATACGCCAGTGAATCAGTCCTTCTACACTGCACACACAACCCTATACAGCTCCAGATTGTATAGTCATTAGCTAGCACAGGTAGGCTCTTTTTCTCTGTTTGAGTCTGGTTTTTAACTTTAGGTTGATGAATTTGAGTGGGCGTCTCGCAGAGGAACTCAGAACCCCCTGAAGACCCAAACACAACATCCTCCAGATCTGTGTAATCACTAAAAAACACTCCACGTTTCTCAGAACCGAGAAGGCCAAAAGATCTCTTATTTCGAAAGCTCAGTGTCTTGCTGCGATGTTTCATCTTTTAAAGAGCAACCTTTAGGGAAAACAAAGCTTTACTTCTGATCCAAAAGCACTTTAAATGTAGAAACTAGGTTTGTAGTTTGTGGTATTAATACTTGTATCCACATAAAAAAAAAGACTGAGAGTCCATATGTCAAAATCATTATACCGTGCCCTTCTTCGTTTATTTTTGACCTTTAATCGGAATACAATACGTTAGGGATGATTTTCTTGTAACTCTGTAACTGTGTGAGGAGGAAACGTTTGCATTTCATCACATTTTAAGATGAAAAAGAAACAGTATATGGTGGTATGTATATTAAAATATCATGAAGTACTACAACAGTGCATGATAAATTTAGTTACTGTCTCCTAAAAGTAAAAAGTGATTCTGAATATGTCTGCACAATGTATTGAAAAAGTATCGTTATCGTCGTAATAGTATATGCAATATCTATATCGCAGAGAAGTGCAATAAGTTAAATTAATTTTATGTGCCAAGCATTTATGTTGCATACATTGGTTGTTTTTACAACAGTGCATGATAAATTGAGTAACTGCCTCCTAAAAGTAAAAATAAAGTGATTCTGAATATGGCTGCAGAATGTATCGAAAAAGTATCGTTATCGCAATAATAGTATAGGCAATATTCATATCGCAGAGAAGTGCATTAAATTAAATTAATTTTATGTGCCAAGCATTTGTGTTCTGCATGCATAGGTTGTTTTTACAACAGCGCATGATAAATGGAGTAACTCTGTCTCCTAAAAGTAAAAAAAAGTGATTCTGAATAGGGCTGCACAATGTATTGAAAAAGTATCATTATCGCAATAATAGTATATGCAATATTCATATCGCAGAGAAGTGCAATAAATTAAATTCATTTTATGTACCAAGCATTTGGTTTTTTATCCAAATCTGACCAATCAGATGGGGGCTTTATTATCTTTATCCTCACCTCTCCAGTAGGTTCTGTTAGGCGAAACTAGAGTTGAAATAAATACTAATGCCAGGAGACAAGAAGAAAATGACAACAGCCAATAAGAATCAGAATTTCCACAGAGGTTTTCAGTAATTTGTGGTGTTTTAAAGTGTTATTATTATTATTTTATTTTATTAGCTCAGAATTTTTTTTTTTTTACGGTTTATTTTAGTCTGATCATTACATAAATAAATGATTTTTTAAATTGCTGACTACCCTTTTTTTAAAGGTAGAAATATCATTATTGCAACACAACCCATCGCATGTACCATCTAGTATATACAGCACTAATTCATCACCTAATATGTTGTCAGTCTTCCTGCATAAACCTATAGGTTCATAACAATTTGCATAATGTCAGATTTATGGTCTTCACTACCACAATCTCACGGCAATTCGTAACTTTTTGATTTAGTGGCTAATTCGTATTAATTTGTACAATCTCATTCGTACATTTTAGTACGATTTGCTCATCCCCCAATGAGGGGTAGGTTTAGGGGTGGGGGGGTTTTCGGAGGGGGGGGGACATCTCCCTTTAAAAAAAACTTACATTTTCACATGAATGAGATTGTATAAATTCCTGTGAACTAGCCACTTTTCTAAGATAATGTGTATAATATAACAGTTGCGTTTCCTCGTAAAACTGTGCTGTCTTCACTGGCTGTCCATAAACAATGTCTATAATGAGCCTCAAACACAAAAGTTAAAGCTGAGGCCTGGAAGAGTTTGGTTATTGTTGTCGATATATCGAGAAGGTATAGTTTCAGCACTGCAAAAGCCAATCAAAATTGCAGGCACGTCCAAAAAATGACTTCTAGATTAATAAATACAGTAAAACCCACACTTTTGTTACTGTTCACAAGAGCTGAAATTCTGGATTTCTGACCCATACTGTAAGCAGTAGACCAATCAAACTCAATCAACTGGGCCATCTGTCCAATCATGTGGTGGGGTTTATAAAGATTGAATCCTTGAACTAACCATTTTAAGCACAGTTGGAAATGAGCTGATGCTGTAATTTGTATTGCGATAAAATTAAAGTGCTTTTAAACTGAGCTGAATGCATTAATTATTCATTAACATTATCATTTTTAATTGCCACTTCATAATAATTCAAACCAACATTTAATATGACCATTTTCTAAGATGCAAACAGTGGATTGATACAAAGCTTAGGTGCTTTCTTGACACTTTTTCCATCAGCTTATTATTGTAAAAACATGAGATCATTACCTGGGACCTCCGTCAGTCCAGCACTGGTGCTGTTCGGTCTAAAACGACCCGCCTGGACTTTCATATTGGGGCAGAGAACATCTGCGGAAAGAAACACAACATTATGAGTGACCGTATTTTAGGTTTTTATAACCTTATAAACTACACAGCACTCCACGGGTGGATTATGGAGAGCAATTTATTTCCACAGTTAGAAAAGTCATATTTTTAGCCTTATTTGACTTAGTATATATTTAGAGGTGCTGCAGTCTGTCCTTTATTAACAGTACAAGGGTCTCCGGAAATTGTTTAAACATCTGCACTTATGAGAGCAGACTTCATCATTAATTCATACTAGGAAATGTATTTTTTTTATTATTAAGTTGACATTTTCTTGCACTGGCTCCAGGTGCCCTGGCAATCTGCCGTGGTATTTTGCCAGTGACAAAACCTTTTTATTCTAAAAATATTTAACATTTAAATGCTTTATGTTAAGACTACAAACGTAATTAGGATGAAAATGGATTTAGATAGCGCTGTGAAAAAAATCCACCTTAGCGTGACCTTTTTTTTTTCCTCATGAAGACATATCTTTCTTGCATAGAAAATAGCAAATGGGCTTCTTAATATTGCATATGTTTTTAGACATCTACATTCAAATAGAGACACCTGAAAAAGACTCAATGACATTAAAAACTGGGTTCAAATGTGATACCATCAAAAATCATTAAGACCAGATTGCAATATACCGTACACATACTGTATACACCACAAAATTAGAGAACAACCTACAATATACAGTTTAAATATTCAGCGAATTTTGCTCTTCACTGTAAAAGTGATTAGTTACTTAATTAAAAAGATAGTTCACCCAAAAACAAAATTTTACTCACTACTTACTCACCTGTTTGAGTTTCCTCTGTTGAACACAAAAGAAGATATTTTGAAGAAAGCTGAAAACCTGTAACCATTGACTTCCATAGTAGGAAAAACTAATAATTTACTATGGAAGTCAATAGTTACAGGTTTCCAGCTTTCTTCAAAATATCTTTTTTTGTGCTCAACAGAAAAAAACTAACTCAAACAGGTTTTGAACAAGTGAAAGGTGAATAAACGATGACACATTTGTCATTTCGGGGTGAACTATCCCTTGAAAAATGTGAGTAAATTGACTTTACTTAAAAACATGAATATGCCCAATGTAACTTGGAACTATTAAGTTGGCTTAACCTAATTTTTTATAATTATGCACAGTTGATTTTCTTAACATTTCTAAGGCAACAGGTTTGCTGTTTTTTAAAGTAAAGTCAACTTATGGCTTTAAAAGCAATAGATTTACTAACTTTTTTAAAGTAGAGATTTTAAAGTAGAGAAAGTAGAGATTCCCCCAAAAACGTGTAAAGCGCTTTAAGTGTCCAGAAAAGC
>CAIGQV010018201.1:3330358-3344429 GCA_903798115.1 Danio jaintianensis | reverse complement strand
TCCACATGTTTTTGGACTTGGCACCCGGAGGAAACCCACGCGAACACGGGGAGAACATACAAACTCCACACAGAAATGCCAACTAACCCAGCCGACCAGCCAAACCAGCGACTGCGACACCATGCTGCCCTACTGGAATGGTGAGAAATCACATTTAGCTGTTGAAAATAAAATAAGATTTCCTTATGAAGCCAATTTTTATAGGTGACATGAGCATCAATTCAATGCTATGATGCACATCTTTATTTTGCCAATTACGATGCGATCCTGGATTAACATCTATGTTGATCCAGGAACATCATTATTGTTCGAAAATGTAATCCATACCTATTCCCTACCCCTAAACCCAACCATAGCTGTAAATTATTCCCAAAATTGGAGGGGAATAATAGTTGGATAACAATCATGTAGAAGTGCATAAACCTAACTGTAAGCCTAAACTCCTAAACCTAAATCTCTTAATTCTGATTGGCAGATTGGAAAGTTGTTCCAGGATCAACATAGATGTTAATCCAGGAACACGTTCTACTTGGTGAAATCAGGTTGGCGACATTACTATGACATACTGGTTGAACACTAACAAACAAACTAACAAACTAAAGATAGAAATATATTATATTTTACACATTATCTTAATATTAATTTGCGCTATAGTTGACTGAGAAATTGAAAAAATATGCCACAATAAAACAAATTTTTTAGGTTATCAATTAAAAATTATGTTGGAATAAAAAAGGAAGAATTGATCCCAACTAACCTTTAAGGTAATGTAATTTTCCTAAAATTATTTTGGTCCTATACGAAATATACCAAAAACTACTTTAACTTAAAACACTAATTGCGCTCTTAAAGAGACATGGCTTCTGATCTTTTCTCATAAATGCAGTACGCTGAAGCCCAGTTCAACTTTGAACATTAGGACTATAATTTTCTGAGCAGAAATAACTTGGACCTTGGAGATGCCATGTTTTCTAGCCACCAGTATTCTTAGAATCCATTGCTTTCATTGCCAGATGATCACAGAAGTGGACAGATACGCAGTTCCAGCCTTTCTAACCACTTAAAGTATAATCCCTGATAGGTCTATAGCTGGCAGTGAGATCTCTGAGTTGATATTCCTGCAGTCTGAGTCATGTATGTTGTAGTTAGTCATTTGGAGGAGGACCTTTGGTTGGAATCAGGGCAGGGTCATGGTTTGGGTTTACAATGAATCAGGTTATCTTGTTCTCTTTTTATCTTCCTGCCAAGTCAAAGTGCCTCCTTATCTTCCCGCAAGGCTGTCCAACTTAATTTAGACATCGGAAAATGCTTATGTTACAACCTCTTCAAATACCAATGACCGTACCTTCAGCGGCTTTACCACAGTATGTGTCATATGTTGTTTTAATTTTGCTTTGACTACACAATGCTTCTGGGTAGCAGTAAAGACTCAGATTTCCACTTCAAACCGAAGAGCTTCAGGTGTCGTCTTGACGTCGACGTCTGGCTAATTTTAGTGAGGAATGTTAAGTCTGCTGTGCTGAGCATCCATCATCACTAAAAACATACTATGCGTACACATAATTAGCATTTTGATGGTCAATCCAGGCCACATACCTCAACGGTTCAGGGTTATGTATTTTTGCATCTAAATTCATCGTTTTAATGCAAGCTTGTTGTTTGTAATGGCCTCTGAAGACTATCCCACATGCACTTTTAGGTTATCTTTGCCTGTCGAGCAGATGTGATCTGGAAAAGCACTTGAGCTTGGAGCTTTTCCGTCTTCAGTACTTACTACACCTCTTTACTCAGAGCTCACCGAGGCAAGAAACCACAGAAATGTCCAAACCAAAGAGCACACGGTTCCTGTCCAACAAGTTGTATGGCACAGAACAGACTTTCTTATGAATGGGACTTTGTGCCAACAAAAGCAGATTGAATGGCTGATGTTTTTAGTTACCTGTCAAGTTGAATCCATGCTAAGTTAACTACCACGTAACCTACACTGTCAGAAAACAATACCTTTAGGGGTAAAACAACTTGAAATTGAGACTTAACCTCTCATGTTGTACCTTTTCAACCCCTAAAAGACACAGTTTAGTACCTTAGAGTAGTGTGCTTGCCCTTAGGGATTTTAAACTTTCATGGGAAAATAAGATATAGTGTTGTCCCCACTAACAACTGACATCATCCCCAAGTACGGTTACCCACAGTTGGAATTTGTCTCTGCATTTCACCCATCCCAGAGCACACAGACAGCAGTAAGAACACACACTGTGACCACACACCAGGAGTAGTGGGCAGCCATTTGCTACAGCACCCAAGGAGCAATTAAGGATTAGGTGACTTGCTCAAGGACACCTCAGTCATAGTTAATAAGAATGGAAGAGACCGCTGTTCATTCACTCCTGCCGGTACAGGGAATCAAACCTAAAACTTTTGGGTTAAGTCCAACTCTCTAATCATTAGTCCTGAACTGCCCTTGCTGATTGTGTAAAGAAAATCTAGTCCAAATAGTGCAAGGTCAAATTGACAAACTACCACTTTGGTACAAGACTGGAACAGTACAACTTTGAATCTTCCTTATCCAATGAGTGTGGCAGGGAGTAGAGCTGTAGTACTGGAACGAGGCCGGTGTCTCATTAGGGTGGACCGACAGAGGAGCTCCAGAAGGATAAATGGAGAACTGAAGTCAGTGAGAAGATGAGAGAGGACCAGGCGTGAGACATATATGTTGTGGTTTTGTTTATGCTTGTGTGGCAGTTCTCTGTGAGGGGCTGCAGCTTTACTTTTATTTAGTTTTTTTAGTTAATACAGCTTGGGTTGAGTGAACTGCGAACTTTCACAGATTGGTGCCGACCCCAGGGTCTTGTCTTGTCAATTGAGGATATTTGCAGTGCAATTAATCCTCTGTGGGTGCTTAAGGGTGGTAGCTACTGGAAGAGCTTGCCAAGGGGACTGCCATAGCATGTGTCAGTCATGAGGGGAAGTAGAGTCATCCATGAGGCAGATGGAGTAGTGCCATTGACCTTAGTCCAGGTCAATGGCACTGCAAATTTCACAGTTCAGGGAGGAAGGGCGCAGGAGCGGACAAGTTTTATTAACAACATAAACACAAACTGAACATAATTGTCCAAGGCCTGGTTCTCTCTTGTCCTTCACTGTCATCATTCCTCCTTTTATCCCTCGAGAGATCCTGCATGAAAATCAAGACTGGTGTGGCAGAGTCACAGAGTAGGGTTGTGGGAATGCATAAATGTAAATTTTGTGAACTGGAAGTAAATATTGCATATTATAGCACATATTGTATTTAAACGAAAGTTCATTTTGACTGGTCAAAAATGCTAGTCATACATAATTTCATAATAGCACTCTCATTATTTTTTACACCAGCTAGAGTGAGATTAAATTAAAAACATAACTATAGGTCATAATAATCTGTTTACACAAGCAACCTCTTTAGTAGGTTTTTTAGAGGATGGAACTCTGAAATTCACATCACACACACTGCACGAATACTCTAGCTAGCGTATGTGTAAAACCGCAGTATACTTTGGGTTTAAAGGTATAGGTTCTGTACATTTTGTGAATGCATCTAATTACAATAAAAAAGTCACTTGTCCAAGGTCAAAATCATCAATACTCACTCTCGCAGAGTCTCCTCCTTAGCCTTCCCCTGATCTTGTCAATGGCATCAAAGTCGGTCACATGGAAGACATGAGCGCTTTTGGGCTCTGCTGCAATCTCCTCCAGCTCTTCCCTCAGAGCTTCCCCAATCCCTACAGCGAACAACCTGATCCCAGCAGCTGCTGCAGCAACCGACGGCTCCAAAACAAAATCCTGACTCTGGCCATCCGTTAGCAAGATGGCCACTTTCTGAATCCCCTTGGCAGCAGGTCTCGCCCCTGCCCTTTCTGTGAAGATGTTGGTGGTGGTGAAGCTGATGGCGTCCCCAGTCTTGGTGTTTCCACCCAGGTAGCGGATGTTCCCAGCTGCACGTTTGACCTCCTCCAAAGTTTTGTACCTGGCCAGGTTAAATTCGATGGTTGGACGGTCGCTGTAGCGGACCACAGCCACACGCGTCTTATCCACACCTACGTCAAAAGATTCCACCAGGTTTGCCACCCATTGCCGGATCTTCTCAAAATTCTCCTTGCCCACACTTGAAGAGGTGTCCAAAATGAATACCAGATCATAGTGGACATTTTTGCAACCTGGGACAAAAGACATTCAATTTTACATACGCTATGTATACAGCTTAACCACAGATTTATGAGGTTTGTGTTTCTGCCATGGTGTGGTTGGATAATACATACACTGAATTGTGCAGAGAAAAGTTCTTAGTTTGTCAGGTGCAAAACCTCAGTTTGCACACATAACAACAGACTCCCTGGAAGTCAGAATTAGATCCACCACATTGCTAAACAGAGGAGTCATGAAAACAGTATATTTAGGCTAGAACGTGACCTCACCTGCTCTTTGTCCTTCAACACCGCCTCCATACAGAGTTAAAGCCAGTACGGTCAGGACCAAACAGATCCTGAGCCCAAATCGCAACTTCATCTCCTCCACTGTTGTTCGCTGATATTCCTGCTAAGGTGCGATGATCATGAAGTTGCTGCTCCTGTGGAGACATGAGAACAAATGAGAGGTGATCAGTCATTCGGACTCAGAGCTGAGTTATATTGAAGGATTGAGTGTACGAAACACAACTGTGCTTTATTCACAACATTTCTCACTGATGTACTGCCAGTGCAGCCCACATTAATCCCGAATTGTACTTTCCAAGTTGCTGTTTCAGTTTGAACGGAGTTGATTTATAGTTATGTGTTTGAGGAAAAGTCTTTTTTATTTATTTTCTAAAATACTGATGTTGTAAACTATTTTTTTTTCATGAAATAAATTTTAGAGAACATAAAATCATTGTGTGGGCGACACGGTGACTCAGTGGTTAGCACTGTCGCCTCACAGCAAGAAGGTCGCTGGTTTGAGTCCCGGCTGGGCCAGTTGGCATTTCTGTGTGGAGTTTGCATGTTCTCCTCGTGTTGGCGTGGGTTTCCTCCGCATGCTCCGGTTTCCCTCACAGTCCACAAACATGTGCTATAGGTGAATTGGATGAACTAAATAGTAGAGTATGAGTGTGTATGTGAATGTGAGTGTGTATGGGTGTTTCCCAGTACTGGGTTGCAGCGGGAAGGGCATCCGCTGCAAAAAAACATATGCCGGAATAGTTGGCGGTTCATTCCGCTGTGGCGACCTCTGAAATAGAGACTAAGCTGAAGGAAAATGAATGATAAATCATTGTTTTAACTTCAAAAGGTTAAGAAATTAACAACAAAAGAAAAGACCTTTATTGAAAAAAAATTCAATTATGAACTTTTTGCTCAAATTTCTGAAGACACTACAGTGAATCCAGTATTTACATTTTTTTTAATTAGTATATATACATGCACTGTTATTGCCATTTTATGTAAGTAAAACAACAGTTAGTCAGTGCAGAATATATATATATATATATATATATATATATATATATATATATGCTCAGCGTATATAAGTAAACCCCTCACAAATCTATCTTTTAAGTTCATATTTTTAATATACAATATTATATTTGTACATATACACTAGATTAGTCAGTACTGAAGCCAAATCTGGAGCTTATCTAACAAAATAACTTACGATAACAGTCCAAAAACTGGTACACCCAAATTTATATGTTATAGAAAAAATATTAAACACAAATTTAAAAAGGAGGAGAAATCAAGAGAAGCAAAAAAAATTGAAAAATTTAGTTGAAAATTTGTAGGTTGTAATTTTGTTTTTTGCAATATTTTGCTTGAATTTAATTATATTATCTTTCAATTCCTAAATATGTTTGGTGACTAAAATATTATTTGAATAAATACATCTGTTTAATAAATCTGTTTTGTTTAAATGCACCAAAATACATTGCCTATATTCACTGAGAAATTGATAAAAATATTCATTTTCAAAATGGGGTGCACTCAGTTATGCTGAGCACTGTATACATATACTGTATACCCCTGGACTGTATATACAAACTGTAAAGGATTAGTTGATTTTACTTAAAAAAGTGCAGTAAGTTGGAAAAAGTTGCTCTAAAATTATTAACTAAATAAACTAATCGAATTAATTACTATATCGTTATGCACATTTAATTAATTAAATGTGCATAATTATAAAATTAGGTTCAGTCAACTTATCAGTTCAAAGTTACAATGGGTTTACTCTCTTTACTATATAAGTAAAGTCAACTTGTCATTTTTAAGACAATGGGTTTACTCAATCACTAAGTAACTAATCACTATTTACAGTGTACTTTTATATTTATTCATTCGTTCATTTTCTTTTCAGCTTAGTCCCTTTATTCATCAGGGGTCGCCACAGCTGAATGAACCGCCAACTTATCCAGCATATGTTTTACGCAGCGGATGCCATTCCAGCAGCAACCCATCACTGAGAAAGTACTTTTATAATTATTTTTTAAAAGTGTGAACTGACATATTTCCATGAGATTATACATGACTTATGGTCTTCTCTGGAAATGTACAGTAGTTGCTCCAAATTTCAACATTTCTTCACTAAAGGTGATACTAAGTGTAAGTTTTGTGAAGTACAGTACATACAGTATATGAAGAACTAAAGTGCTAGCACAGCACACTAGTAGACATTTTTAGGGCCTAAAATGTAAGTATTATAAATAACACATAATGAAAGATTGTAAGTCTCCATCAGCTGACCAGAGTAAAGGTGGGGTAACAGAAAGGAAAACCCCAGAAAGGTTTATGTCAGACTGTAATTCTTTCCTCCGCCGACTAAACTATACATTCCAGCACTTATGACTAACCACACTCCTCTGGCCAAGCCGAACTGATGTTTCACTGTAAATAGGGTGTGCTTCTGATTTAGAGGAGTACAGATCGCCCCAGGGAGCACACTGTCATCAGAGGGAGAGGGAACAACATTGGGAAGCATTGAATTATAGTTTTGCCGAAGCTTGATGATGTGGCAATCTCTCCTCTCAGGCAATTTCAGCAAACATTCAGGCGGTGCATACAATCATTATTTCATTATTTTGCAAACCTTCGCTAAGGTGAATAGACTGAACTTCATCAATGTACAATGGAACATTTATAACACTAAAAATGACATCAATTGAGTCCCCATCAGCACGGTTGCTCAGTGGTTAGCACTGTTGCCTCACAGCAAGAAGGTTGCTGGTTTGAGTCCCAGCTGGGCCAGTTGGCATTTCTGTGTGGAGTTTGCATGTTCTCCCCGTGTTGGCGTGGGTTTCCTCCGGGTGCTCCGGTTTCCCCCACAGTCCGAAGACATGCGCTATAGGTGAATTGAATGAACTAAATTGGCCGTAGTGTGTGTGAATGTGTGTGTGTGAATGGGTGTATGGGGATTGCGGCTGGATGGGCATCCGCTGCGTAAAACATATGCTGGAACAGTTGGTGGTTCATTCCGCTGTGAATTAGAGACTAAGCCGAAGGAAAATGAGTGAATGAAGGAGTCCCCATGCATTTTATACTAAAGTTGATTTAAAAAAAACGGAAAACTGCACTTTTTTGGATCTGTCAGGCCAATAGGAAAACACTTCTGTTCCTGGTTGGACTAAAAGTTTACCACCACCTCAAACGCTCTTTTCTATTTTCTTCTTTTCATGATTCATTTATCTCTTTTTTTAGTTTATGGAGGTTTGCACTATCATCATATGACCCAGAAAGCTTTGCTTACGTTTTGTTTCTGGTCTTAAAAGCCCACGGTACCTGCCAGAATGATGAGCTCTTTGAACTCTTCGACCAGAGCAGGTCCTCTAATGTTTCTTTGAGGCTGTGAAAGCATTAGCATTTATACATTTGCAGTAAACAACCATTTATATTGGCTTTTCATGCTTTTTTTCCCTGGGTAAATAAGGAATGCTTCTGTCATCTTTTCCTACAGTCAGTTCAGCCGTCCAAACTGTTAAAGGGCACATTGTTTTTCAGCCTCTGGTCAAGCTATTAGCCTAAATTACCTGTTGCATTTTGCATCTAATGGACCTGCACTTGGTTTCAAAAATCTTTTCATAACTCAACCAAAGGGAACACCCAGTTCTGTTTTTAGCACCATCTTCAAAGTTCATGGTCACCTACATCTTTCCAACAATCTACAATCTTTTGGTCATCAACCTTTTTGACATGAACTTCTGCACAAGAAGTTTGGCCGGAGGAGAAATGGTCATGCCCAACTGAGCCTGGTTTCTCTTGAGGTTTTTTTCCCCTTCACTTTCATTAATTAGTGAAGTTTGTTCCTCGCCACTGTCGCCACTGGCTTGCTTGCTTTGGGACTTGTGGAGCTCCGCTTCGATGGATTTGCTCTTCAATGTTTGGACTTTCAGCAGTGAAATTTAAACCACACTGAACTGAACTAAACTGAAACTCTGAAAATTGGACTGACAGTTTCAATTTCCTAGAACTTCTATGTTAAACTGCTTTGACACAATCTACATTGCAAAAGCGCTATAGAAATAAAGATTAAGTGAATTGAATTGAACAAGCTTTGTTTACCATAGCCTTTACTGACAGTACCATTCCTACAGTACACAACCCGTGGGTTACTATAACCTTTCTCTAAAAGAAATCTATTTTTTTTACTATCATAACTACCTACAGTTGCCTTGTTACCAGAAATATCCTTTCACTGGTCACCCTACAACTTACTAAACATCCAGTAAAACATACAATCTTAACATACTCTTTGTGGTTTACCAGATCTACATGCAATCTTTTAGTTACCAGCCACATGATTTGCATTCTTTCTCTATTGACGAACCTACAACCCTTTAGTTACTAGACATAACTTGCTATTTTGGGTTAATTAGCTCTATTAATGCAATATGTGTGGTTTCCTTCTCTTTGATCCTTTGCATTGACTCTCTTACAACTTTTAACAAGTTAGCAATGTCATGATATCAGATTTTTCACTACACTGAGTTAACAAATAGGTTAATAGTTTGTATCATCCTAGCTACAGCAACTTAGCTATCAGATATCAAGTATTAAGTTATTATCATTTTTGGTTACCAATATTTTTTTGGTTTCCTTCCTTCTTTCTTTCATTCTTTCTTCGTTATCCTTATGAAAATACCTGCGATGACTTGAACAACAGATAAAACACTGTTGAGAAAACATTTCTATCTACATTCCATTCAATCATTTGGATTTTTGGCTTGTGGACTCTCTGTGTGATTGCACCCTCTGGTGTTTAGGATGAATGAAACAAATTACATCTAAGAGTTCACGCTAATAGCACTGGATTATATCACATTATGGACTATTCATTTTTAAATATCATGGATATTACTAAATATATTATAGGGTATATTGTGACAGACCTCATTTACAAGATAAGAATATTTCATTTTTATATATCATGATTATTATCAATGACTGTACTTTTGAAACACCCCTACTAGCCAAACAGCATACACTTTCCAAGTCTGTAATTTACAGTCACTACCAACCGAAGTGACCAAGTTTTTATTTATTTTTTTTAAAGTAATCATCTGGTGGTAAACTCTGATACACCACTGATAAATACTGGGCTATTTCAATACAGATTTGGGTAAAAATAAGGACAAACCCAACAGCTAAGCTAAAATTGTATTTCTATATTTATTCCATATGGGCCGGTTTCACAAACAGGACTCAAAGTATCTTAAACCATGACTAGGACTTTACCAAATCAGGCAATTAAACAGCTTTTTAAAAAATGACTTAAACACATTATTGTTGTGTATCTTGAAACTATTTTCTGGCACTGATACATTTTTTTGCTAATGTCACTGCAAGTTATTACTGTTAAGACAGCTCATACATGCAATTTAATCTAGACTTAAGGCTTCCCAGCGGGCACCTTGATGTCAAAATGACATTAAAAACACGTCAAAAATGCAGATCGATTTGATGTCAGTTGACTACCCTGATATCAAAACAGATCAAATTGAGATCTAACATTGGCATCAAAAATTGATTATAGGACTGTCCTGTAATTGATTTTTGATGTGTTTTTTTGATACCAATGTTAGATGTCGATTTGATGTCAATTTAACATCATGGTAGTTTCATGTATTATAGGGATACAAAATCCAGTATAAATTTGTAATTTGAAATCGAAGCTTTCAGATGAATTAAATATTATTTTATTATAATGCTTTTCCTTATTATTTTGTTGGTCAAAATGGCATCAATGTGTAGATGTCAAGTGAACGTCAAGGTTTTGACATCAAATAGATGTGTAAATTTGACGACAGGGTCAATTTGATGTCATTTTGGGTTGTTTCGGAAACTCATTAATTTATTCATTTTCCTTCAGCTTAGTCCCTTATTTATCAGGGGTAGCCACAGCGGAATGAACCGCCAACTATTCCAGCAGCAGATGCCCTTCCAGCCACAACCCAGTACTGGAAAACACCCATACACTCTCACATACACACTCATACACTATGACCAATTTAGTTTATCCAATTCACCTATAACGCATATCTTTGGACTGTGGGAGAAACCGGAGCACCTGGAGGAAACCCACGCTAATACAGGGAGAACATGCAAACTCCACACTGAAATGCCAACTGATCCAGCAGGGACTCGAACCAACGACCTTCTTGCTGCTACCGACTGAGCCACCGTGCTGCCCTTGTTTCGGAAACTGCTTGGTATATTACTTAAATTATATTGAAACCACCCAGCACATTTCAGAGCATACACTTCTAGTTTTTATGCCCTGAAAGCTTTCAGCGTGTCTATCTCCACTAAAACTCTAGAGCCCTGCTTTCTGCCAAACTCCAAAAGCCAGCTATAAACGACCAACCTGGGAGCAACCTGCAGATGAACAAACCAGAAAGCTTCACTCTTCCTCAACTGAAATGCAAAAAGCAGCCTTTCCTTCTTCTAAATATCCCTCCAAAAGTTGATAAACCAAGTAAACAGTTGTGGTAGAGCAGGTTTAGCTATTGTCCCAATATCCTAATCCACAAAAAAAAAAAAAAAATCTAATGAGGGAAGGTTTGGAGCACTAGATATTAGTCAAGATATTACTAGTCAAGATATTAGTATTCAGCTTAAAGTGCAATTTAAATGCTTAACTAAGTTAATTAGGTGGTAACACTTTACAATAACAGTACTTGAATAATGATGTATTAATATGTAAACTAAACATTACTTTATAATGAATTAATGATGAGGTAATGTATCTGCTAATCATGACCTAACTTTAACTACAACATGATTCACAAGAGTTCATGTGTAAATAAGTATTAGTTAACATTTAAGTTTAAGCTAAATGTAACCAACATGAACTCATAAGCTGTTAGTGTATAATTATGTCATGACTTTACTTGGAGGGGCTATTCTATATCCTTAACTATTCATAAACTCCTGTGCTCAAACTGTTCATGTTGATGTTGACAGAACATTTTTCTATTGTTATTCAGTGTAAAAGCACTAGACGGACGTGCATAAGGAGTTCATGAGTAGTTAAGAGTGGGTTAATGACGATGTGCCCCTTCAAGTAAAGTCACAATATAATTATACATTAACATGAGTTTATGATGGTTAAGTTAAGTATAAACTAATGTGGTAATTAATACATTCATTAACTAACAGTCATGTACTAACAAGTAATTAAGGTAGTCGTTATTCACACATGAACTAATTTAACTCATGTTTTAGCTAAAGTTAGTTCATGATTAGCGCATACGTTAACTCATCATTAGTCCACAATAAAGAAATGCTTAGTTTACACATTAATACATCATTATTCATGTACTGTTATTGTAAAGTGTTACCAATTAGGTTAATTAGGCAAGTTAGGACAATTAAGCAAGTCATTACCAGTGGTTTGTTGGGTAGACATTGGAAAATTGCTTAAGGGGCTAATAATATTGACCTTAAAATGGTTTTAAAAAATTTAAAACTGCTTATATTCTAGTCGAAATAAAATAAATAAGACTTTCTCCAGAAGAAAAAATATTATAGGAAATACTGTGAAAAATTCCTTGCTCTGTTAAACATCATTTGGGAAATATTTCACAAAAAATTTACAGCAGGGCTAATAATTTTAACTTCAACTTTACATCTCCATCTCCAAGCCTTTGGAATGTTTGTATGTGATGTGTTTTCTAGAAAATTGGCATACAGTTGAGATATGAAAGAAAAACTCCAGTCTTACCAATGCTTGTCGATCTGTAGGAACAAGAAGATCTCCTCCAGAAATGCACCTTACAGTCACACGAAGTATAAAGTCATCCTCTTTCTAGAAATGAAGCTCCAGGTAAGGTCATCCACAGGTGTGATAGCACACACACACACACACATACACACTCATGCACTCTCAGTGATCCTGTAGTATTGTGGAGTCTGTTCTCTTGTGTTAGGAGGAGCTGCTCCACTAAGTGTTGGGTTTCAGATGGGACGGGAAGGCAGCCCTGCCCTGTTCACGCACATAAAATAGGGCTCTGACAGACTGCGCCAATTATAGAGCAACTTTCCGGGATATTTTTGTCACTTTCGTTCTCGTCATCTCTCTTTCTTCTACTCTCTGTTGTTTGTGGCTTTAGGGATGGTTTTTTTTTCTCTCTGCAGGCCGGGGTGGGATGACTACAGGTTGCCGTGGGCTGATGGGTGGCTGTTAACCACAAGGTTAATGTCTATAGTTAGTGCTCACTGTACTGTATGAAGTAGTGTTGCAAATGATTGAACGTTCAGTTTTCAGGAAAACCATTTGAGTCGCTCTTTCAAGTGTAAGAAAATATGAAGTATCTACCGCTTTTTTTGATCACACTTTTACATTCATTCATTTTCTTTTCGGCTTAGTCCCTTTATTAATCAGGGGTCGCCACAGCGGAATGAACCGCCAACGTATCCAGCATATGTTTTACGCAGCGGATGCCCTTCCAGCTGCAACCCATCACTGGGAAACATCCATACACACTCATATACTACGGACAATTTAGCCTACCCAATTCACCTATACCACATGTTTTTGGACTTGGAAACCGGAGCACCCAGAGGAAACCCACGCGAACACGGGGAGAACATGCAAACTCCAAACAGAAACGCCAACTGACCCAGCCGAGGCTCGAACCAGCGACCTTCTTGCTGTGAGGCGAACGTGCTACCCACTGCGCCACCGTGCAGCCCTCACACTTTTACAATACGGTTTAATTAGTTAATGTAATACCTAATATGAACTAATAATTAAAATCCAAATTGAAGCTTGTTAATGGACTGAGTGTTTAACATGAACTAACAATGAACAACTGTATTTCCATTAACTACCATAATAAAGTTACTGTTCATCATTTGTTCATGTTAATAAATACATTTACTAATAAAAAGTGTTACCGAAAATTTTGTATTAGTTTTACAGCAGTACAGCACATAGAGCGGACAACATAGTTAGAAGATACATTTAATACAAAACACATGAAACAGGACAAAAAAACCCCATAAAGAAATACTATAGTAATTCATAGTAAATGTGTTTTTGAACCATATTATAGCAAAGTGTGTTACACTGTATATATTAGTATTTACAACTTTTTTGTTAATGAATGCAACAACATACTGTGGCATTAAGAATAGTGAGCTGATACACTGTAATAAATACTGTAGTATACATTTTTTAACTATATTTTAGTTTAAGAAATACATTTTAATTAACTAAATTATGATGAAACATTTAGTGTACCTATCTGATGCTTAATGTGAAGTTTAGTCATAAAATCTGGGTAGGGTACTTACACATTATTGTTGTTCAACCAACTGATTTTAGGTAATTGCTGTTGGAATGATGTTCCAGGATCAACAAAATACTGCTAAATCAAGAAGTGTAGATGTATGGATGAAAGGATGGATGGAAAATAGATGTATAAATGGATGTATGGAAGATGGATGGATGGATAATTGGGTGGATGGATGGATGGATGGAAGATGGATGGATAGATAGATAAAAGGTAGAAGTGTAGATGGATGGATGGATGGATAAATGGATGGAAGGTAGATGTATAGATAAATGGATGGAT
>CAIGQV010018201.1:3276644-3314058 GCA_903798115.1 Danio jaintianensis | reverse complement strand
TCTGACTGGTCGCTAGAGTCTTCCTAGTGGTTGGTGTTACTAAGGTGTTCTGGGTGTTTTCCAACATGTTGTTAGGTTTTTCTGGATCACGGCTGTCCAGGTGTTACTGTGTTGTTGTCAAGGTGTTGCTAAGGTGTTATGGGTGTATCCCAATGTGTAAATGGCTGCAAGGGTGGTAAAATGGTCACAAGTTCTTCTGAGTGGTTGCAAGATTGCATGCTATGGTGTAATGGGTTGCTGCCAAGGTGTTGGTAAGTGGTTGCTAAGGTGATCTGGATGATTGCCAGAGTATTCCTGGATGACTGCAATAGGGAGACCTGGAGTTTTATGGGTGGTCAGTGTTGGTTAATGTTCTAGGTGTTTGCCATGGCACTCTTCTCTAGTTGCTATGGTGTTGTATTTTGCTACCTGGGAATTGCTGTGTAGCTTCTTGATCTAAGGTGTTCTGCGTGTCTTCCAGAGTTTGTAGTCGCTATGGTGTTCTGAGTATATGCAAATGGTCACTATGGTGATCGGAGGGATTACCAGAGTGTTGCTATGTGGTAGGGTTAGTGATCTAGTTGGTAACTAAGTTCTATTGGATGATTTTGAGGTTGTTGCTATGGCATACAGGTGTAGTTGCCAGGTTGTTGCTATAGTTTTTTTGCTTGCTGCCAGGGTTATGCTAGGGTCATCTGACTGGTTGCTATAGTGTTTTCCAACATGTTGCTAAGTAGTTGCTATGTTGTTTTGTGTGTCTGCAAATTGTCGCTATGGTGACTACCAGAGTGTTTTTATGTGGTTGTTAAGGTGATCTAGTTTGTCACTAAGGTTTTTTTGGTGTAGTTGCTAAAATGTTCTGAGTGTTTCTTCAGTAATTGGTAGGATGTTGCTACTGTATGTGGTTTGCCAGGTTGTTGCTATGGTGTTTTCGGTTACAGCCAGGGTGTGTGATCTGGGTGATTGCTATGTGGTTGGTAGTGTGATCAACTTGGTCACTAAGGTCATGCTGTATGTGTGTTTGTTAAGGTGTTGCTAAGGTATTCAGGGTGTTTTCCAGGTTGTTGCTATGATGTTCTTGGGTTGTTGCCACCACGTTGTTAAGTAGTTACTAGGGTGTTCTGAGGTGTTGGGTCACTAAGGTGATTTGGGTGATTGCCAGGGTGTTGTTGTGTTATTGCTATGATTAACTGATTGCTCAGTGGAATCCTCTGGCTGGTTGCCAGTTTTTTTTCTAAGGTGTTTTGGATGTCAGGGTGCTGCTCAGTAGTTGCTAGTGAATTCTATGTTGCTGCCTGTGTGTTACTATGTGTCTAATTGTACTCATGGGTTTGGGTGTTTTCCAGGGTGTTGCTATTCAGTTGCTTTTGTCTTCTGGGTGTCGGCAAATGGCCACTAATGTGAACCAAGTGATTGTCAAAGTATTACTATATGACTGATAGGGTGATCTGGTTGGTTATTAATGTCTTCTTGGTGGCTGTCAGGGTGTTGCTAAGGTGTTCTGGGTGTTTGCCAGGATTCTTTTTGTAGTTGTGAGGTTGTTGCTATGGTGATCTCAGTTGGTGCAATGATGTTGCTAGGAAGTTACAAAATGATATTCAGGGCGGTTTCCAGGGTATTTTCCTGGTGTTCTGGGTTATGCCAGGGTGTTGTTCAGTATTTGTTAGGTTGTCTATTGTTGCTGCCCAGGGTGTTTCTATTGTGTTGCGAGGGTGTTGTTAAGATGTTCTGGATGGCTGCCAGAGTGTTTATATGTTGTTGCTAGAGTGTTGTGGATGGATGACAGGGTACTGATTAGTGAGTAGTAGTGTGGTGTATGCTAGGGTGTTTTAAATGACCACCCGGGTATTTTAGAGCTGCTTTGTGTGACTGCCAGGATGTTGCTAAGTGGTTCCTTATTGATCCTTGTATATGGAAATTTTCACCTGTTTTATCATCTGCCTTATTTAAAAAAATGAGCTTGATCTGAAAACAGATGACATAATGGTTAGTATAATTCTAAGCTGTCATTCCATGTCTAAAATTTTACTCTATTACCAGGTGCAAAACGTACAGTTGTTTGCCTCTGAGCTCCCACAAGTTGTTCCCGCAGCTTTCTCAAAGATGTTTCTAGCCATCCTAATAGAGAAAAATAAGATTTTCTTGTCAGATGCCTGGTGGAGTTCATTGTACGGGTCTCGGCCTGAAGTTGTTTCTGCTGAAATGTCAAACACCTGTAGTGCAAAGAGAAAAAGAGGTTATTACAGAAAACACGAGAATCTCACCGGGTTTGTGACGGTGGGCTCTGTGGTTCTCCAGACAGCCCCACGATGGACAAAAGTGCTCAGATTTTGTCGCAGTCTCCTGTTGAGGGGTCACTGACCGCTTTTATATGAGGGAATTTGGACACCCACTGCGCCAAAGTGCTTTCACCTCTATGAAAGCACCACAAACATGAGGATGAGTAAATAATGACTGCAGTTACATTTGAATCCACCTCACATCAATAGTTTAGCACACAGATTTTGTATTTTTTTTAGACAAAGTTTGTAAATTCAAATATGAATCACTGACCAACAATTTATGTGGTTTGTTTTTTTGAAGATTTAATTCTGCTGGCATTTCGCCGTGTCATATTTGCATGCTTTCATATGCAAATATAGTTTATTTGACATAACAGGAATCTGCTGCTGAAGGATATTCTGTGAAATGAAACGAACAGGCTGTACCCTTGGCTAGAAATAAAACCCAAGTCATTTTTGATGAAGGTGGATTCATTTGGTCCCAGAATGCCCTAGTGCATTCGCTAAATTTTTCATTACTTTTTATTAAAAATTGAATAGCTTATGAAACTTGTGAAACTAATGTATATAACGTATATACATGTACAGCCATATAAAAATGCAAGAGACCACTTGAACGTTCTTAGCTTCTTTGGATTTACACAAGAGTAAAATATTGATTTGTTCTGGGATATTTCTTCACATTTAAAAAAAAAAAGAATGTATTGTTGTTTATAGAGCATTTCTTTCAGATGTGTTGTGATTATATTTGTGCATATACATTAGATTAGTCAGTCCTGAAGCCAAATCTGGAGCTAATCTAATAAAATAACTTATGATAACGGTCCAAAATTAGCACACACAAATTTATATGTTTGGGGAAAATAATAATAATAATAAACAAAGCAAAATTCAAGAGAAACAAAAAATTATGAAATGTAATTTTTTTTCTCATGAATTTAAATGTATAATCTTTTTATTTCTAAAGATGTTTGGTGACTAAAATATTATTTTAATAAATATATCCGTTTAATAAATCAGTTTTGTTCAAATGCACCAAAATATATGACCTATATTCACTGAGAAATGGATAAAAATATTTATTTTCAAAATGGGGTGTACTCGTTTATGTTGAGCACTGTATTTTGTTATTTTATACATAAAAAAATGGCAAATATCATCTGTACGGTAGTTTACAGAACAAATAAAAAATGACATTTTGCTTTAACACAGCTATAAGTTGTTAATTCAGAAAAACTGAATTTAGTCTTGTCATGGATGTCAGTTGTAAAAGCAACAAATAATAACTTGACTTCTAGTTGATCATTTGGAAAAGTGGCAGAAGGTAGATTTTTCTGATGAATCATCTGTTGAACTGCATCCCAATCATCACAAATACTGCAGAAGACCTACTGGAACCCGCATGGACCCAAAATTCTCACAGAAATCATTCAATTTTGGTGAAGGAAAAATCATGGTTTGGGGTTACATTCAGTATGGGGGCGTGCGAGAGATCTGCAGCGTGCATAACAACATCAACAGCCTGAGGTATCAAGGCATTTGTGCTGCCCATTACATTACAAACCACAGGACAGGGCAAATTCTTCAGCAGGATAGCGCTCCTTCTCAAACTTCATCCTCCACATCAAAGTTCCTGAAAGCAAAGAAGGTCAAGGTGCTCCAGGATTGGCCAGCCCAGTCACCAGGCATGAACATTATTGAGCATGTCTGGGGTAAGATGAAGGAGGAGGCATTGAAGATGAATCCAAAGAATCTTCATGAACTCTGGGAGTCCTGCAAGAACGCTTTCTTTGCCATTCCAGATGACTTTATTAATAAGTGATTTGAGTCATTGCAGAGATGTATGGATGCAGTCGTTCTTAGACTTTTGTCTAAGCAAAGTCAGACCTTACAGTCCTAATTAAATAATTAAAAATCAAGGCATGATCATATTTTATTTGGGTAAAATAAGCGCAATTTAGAGGCCTTTGCCTTTCATGTAAGCCACTTCTGATACCAAATGATCAACTAGAAATCAAGTTATTATTTGTTGTTCCTAAAACTTGGATAGGAGACAAGACTTTTGTCAGGTAGTGTATGTATCATACAATGTACTTTATGTAATACTTTATATATTATGTACTGTAAATACATTACACATAAAACTTTCCACTTTTCACTTGCGTTAAATCCCAACTTTAGTCTCAGAATTTCCTCTCACACAGTACAGTAGCGTCTATGTGCATATTTATTAACGCATGCATGTGTAAATAAGCTTGCATAATACCTCTTCCTCAGCACCTGTACATTAGAAAGGCCGTTCGTATCAGTGAATATATAAAGAGGTTAGTTCTCCTCCTCGGGTGGCTCGGCTGGGTTGCTGAAGCTCTTTTTGAGCTGCGTTTTAAATTATAGGCTGGATGTTTGGCCAGAGATCCCGGCTCGCTCCACCACTGCTCTTATGCTGTCGCTCTCCCCCGGCCTCAAACAGCAGCCTGACAGCTTAATTAGCGAGGAGCCGCGGGAGATGAATAGGGCCGCGCAACATTCGCTTCCACCTACTCAATAAAGGCCGGCATCCAGCTGTAGAGCCACCAAACACTGGGGACGCTGATGTCATACAGGCTGCTGAACTGCAACCTCACGGAAAAACAAAACAAAAAAAGAGTGAAAAGAATATTCATTTGGCCGGGCATTAGCTAATGTACCGCGTTACTGATGACATCGCTGTGATTAGCATAAGAAATCAGCTCTGCGGGTAAAAAACAGCGACGTAAATTGGATTTGATGATAACATCAAAACGGACTTTGTCTGCTTTCAGAAATGTACTGCTTTTATGATTCATTATGCACTGTAAAAAATGCTGGGTTCCACACAATCGATTTGTGCTGAGACAACATGAAGGTATTAAGTTAGCTTGTAAGTTTTTACAAGTTTAAGTGGATTGAACATGGAACAATAAATTTTCCCCCCCAAAAAACTCAAGAATTCAACTCATTTTAAATAAGTGGTTTGAACAAACAGCAAACGTCATTTTTTTGGGTGTTATTCAAGAGTTCACACTTAGCTGATGATTGATTATAAAGCTTGTTTGGCATGCTGTCCCGGGAGAGAGTCCTGAGCTCATAAGATCCTCGAGCCCGGGGCTCCCTCCCGTTTGCAAGGTGATAGGAGAGTTTGAGCTCAGGTAGATCTCGAGAACTCCCCTGCTGTAGTAGCTAGTGAACTAATAGTGTTTGCTCTTAGAGATGACTATTGCTAGTTCGTGTTTGTGGTGCCGATTTGGATTAGTCAATTAACTTAGGTTGCATGTTTTTGGATGGTGGGAGGAAACCAGGGAACCCGGGCGAAACCCACGTGGCACGGGGAGAACGTGCAAACTCCGCACAGAAACGTCGGTTGGCTTGGTAAGGGCTAGAACCGGTGACGTTCTTGATGTGAGGCAACAGTGCTAACCACTGGGCCACCGTGTCACCTGTCCAGGAAAGGAGGAGGAGTAGGGGTGGAAGCGGGGATTCTTCAAAAATGAAGATGGCTGTTATATGGAATTTAGGGTATTTATAGTGGCTTAGGAATCATCTGATTGGTGAATTGTAAATTGGATAATGCGGATCAGGCGCAAGCAATCATAAGCACGTGATCCTCTCGAAATTAGTTTACAAATAAACTTCACTAATTGATTTGACTGTTATTATTGAGAATAAAATAAACATTAAAGGGATAGTTCACCCAAAAATGAAATTTACTCACTATTTACTCTCGCAAAAAAAACAACAACAAGGTCAATTGGATTTAATAACATCAAAACGGACTCTTTCAGAAGTTCATTCATTATTAAATCATTAAATAGCAACTCATGTTACCTTTAGCCAGTAGAGAATTTACCTTAAATAATGGAAAATAAATAAAAGGAAACAATATGTAAACTCCATGTGATCAAAAAAAGTGTTACATTTAATAAAAGTTGTATTATTTTAAAATGTTGCCACGGTAAGACTGGATTTTATTGTAAAACTATGTAAACTAATGTTTTTAAAAGCGATATATAAGTAAATTTCACATTTAAATTATAGCCTACATACAATATGGACTAGCTAAAAAAAAATAGTCAAGTTAAAGGCATATTTCACTCAAAAGTGAAAATTTACTCACTATTTACTCTTCCTCAAGGGGCTCCAAACCTGTTTGACTTTATTTCTTCTGTTGAACACGAAAGATTCACCATTCATTTTATTTTTTAAGAAAAAAAAAATAGTGTTAAAGGGATAGTTCACCCAAATTTACTCACTATTTACTCTTCCTCAAGTGGTTCCAAACCTGTTTATGTCTTCCATTGAACACAAAAGAAGATATTTTGAAGAAAGCTGGAAATCTGTAACCATTGACTTTAATTATAGTAGTGTTTTTGCTACTATGGAAAGTAAATGGTTACAGGTTTTCAGTTTTAGGGAATCGGAACATTCGCTTCCACCTACTCAATAAAGGCCGGCATCTAGCTGTAGAGCCACCAAACACTGGGGACGCTGATGTCATACAGGCTGCTGAACTGCAACCTCACAGGGAAAAAAAAAGAGTGAAAAGAATATTCATTTGGCCGAGCATTAGCTAATGTACTGCGTTACGGATGACAGCGCTGTGATTAGCATAAGAAATCAGCTCTGCGGGGAAAAAACAACAACAATGAAACCTTAAAATGTTTTTTTTTTAAATTGAAAACTGCTTTCATTCTAGCCGAAATAAAACAAATAAGCCTTTCTCCAGAATAAAAAATATTATAGGAAATACTGTGAAAAATTCCTTGCTCTGTTAAACATCATTTGGGAAATATTTGAAAAAAGAAACAAAAATAAATTCACAAGAGAGCTAATAATCAACTTCAACTGTGGATATTTAATGTGTATTTCATGTAATTCATCTCTAAAGTAATAAATACCAGTATCATAGCTGATAGCTAACTGTAACTTGGAGAATTTCAGCCGATGTTCAGTTTTAAGTGAGCATATGGCTCATCGCATCATTCATTTTATAAAAAATTGACTGCGCCGAAATATGCAAGATAAAATATAAATGCGCTAATAAAAACATGGAGTTTAGACTGTAGTAGCTCCCATATGAACCACTGCTCCACTCACTCACTAAAACACAGGCTTTTCATTGGCAGAAAATGACAGATTCATATTCTTCCAGTCATGAAGTGAGCCTGGTTTCCACAAATAGGCTTGCGGTGAAATTCACAAGCACATTCGGTCTCTACTCTCAAAGTCTTGCTCCGTCACTCGGCTTCATTTAGTTTTCACACATGGAGAAGGTGATGGAGAAGGTTGCTTCTGGTAGCTCTACTCTCTATAATCCAGGTTTGCTTTCACTTACATCACACGACAGGTGATTCACAAGAACTATTTTTATTACATAGTTATTTCTGGTTAACCTGCTGTATATATTTACTCCAATCATGTTCATGTCAGTTCAAAACGCCTAGAGCAATCTCTGAAAAATCTAAATTGGGTTTATTCTGCAATAAAGTTGCCTGGAAATCAAATTTTACTCTTCATATTTTGATATGTATATGTACTTTAAATGTCCGCAAGGTGGCGGGTGAAAACCACAAGTGGCTATATGTGACGGCACAGCAATGATAGTGGTTCAAAATATATGTTTTAGTGGGCCGAATCTCGTTATATTTTTGACGTCAGTTGCGGGCCGGAGGAAGGAAGAGGGCGGGCTGGCAATTTGAGACCCCTGCATTAATGGAATGCTCACAACACAACGGAAATGCTCCCAACCACTAGGTGGCAGATGGTCCACAAACGAGCAAATGTGCTTTGCAATGTTTGCTTTCTGAAATATCATTGTGTTGTGAGTTAATGTTTGCTTTCTGAAATGTCGTGTTGTGAGCTTAATGTTTGCTTTTTGAAATGTCGTTGTGTTGCGCACTACTGGGCCACCG
Organism: Danio jaintianensis; assembly: GCA_903798115.1. Lineage (NCBI taxonomy): Eukaryota > Metazoa > Chordata > Actinopteri > Cypriniformes > Danionidae > Danio > Danio jaintianensis. The sequence continues at coordinate 3,305,870 of CAIGQV010018201.1, read as the reverse complement.
TAGTATATAGTAGTTTTTGTTATAAACGATGTATCTGTGCACTTCATTATTTTGTAAAAATTCATGTGCACTCATGAACTTTAATCGAATACCATAACCTTCCCTCCCCCTTCGAAACGACCTTTCTTCACTTCCTGGTCACATGGAATTACTTTTGGGCAGGGCTATGAGGGCGTGTCTCATTTTTGCTATGCTTTAATCCATTCGTCAGTCTTACTTAATTTTGTTAGCAACGCCCATCTTCCAACAATACAATTGGTTCCCAAAGAACGAAATCATCCATCACCCTATATTTTTTTCTCATTTCAGGACCGTTTCAAGGATGTACATTACAATAGCAGAAAAAAAGGACAATCTTACCTTTCGTTTCATGGCAACCTTTAAAAACCAGCTGGATTGTATGCTGTATATGTTATATAAAGCACATAATCAATACTTGAAATCATCAGTGTCATTGATTTGTTCCCCTGTCATTTGTATCACTGTTGTGGAAGGGGAAAATAAAAATAACATGAAAAAACATACCTTTAACCGTCATATTGTGAGTCAGGTCATGTCTGGTTTGGCACTTGTGGGACAGCATTGTCCTGCAGCATTTAACAGACAAAAAGATCATTTTAGATTGGCACGATTTCTACAGCATTGCACATGCAAAAAACTTTCTACTTTCAGTTTTCATTCTGATAGTGTTTATATTTACTCTCATTTGAATTGGATGTTTTTTTCCCCACCCCTCTCAAATTCGATTGGAATTCTATTGGTTTGGGCAGTTTTATTGTGATTGAGGTTTTTACATTGAGCATTACATTTGAATCTGACGTTTAAAATGATTGTAATTGAAATACAATGTTCCTAAATGCACCTACTGTATAATGAAATTAAAAAGCAAATAATTAAACAAACTTTTAAGATTGTTTCAATAACTCTTTAATAATATTAACTAAACGAGGGCACATAATGTACTTTATTTTCAAGATTTCTGCAAAAAGTCAACAACAACATGAAAACAATAGAAACCATAACATAATTTGTAATGGTTTCCACTACAAATACCATTACTAAGCATAACATTTTGCAACACAGGCTCACTGGAAATACCTCCTTCAGTCTACATTTTTGTGAAACCGCAAAACGTACATGTGACTGCAGTTTCTAGGTGAAATGAACTCTAGGGGGCAGTATGACACAAGCAACTTTTGTTCCTTTTCACAATAATGATATTTACAGGGACATATTATTAACGAATAAAGGGTTATTTTCATACAATTCTTTGTGCAACACCAAATAAATACCACAAAGTAACTTAACGGTGTCAATGATTTGTAATTTAATACATTCGACTCTCTTATCTATCTCCATATCGACAAGTCTTCTGGTTGTGGTCTTTGCTCAGTCGCTCACTTTGTACGGTGTTGCACTTTGGATTGAGTATAGTAAAGCATGATTCCACAAAAGAGATAAATTATTTTTAACATTTGCTTTTGAAAACGCTGTTGGTTGGGTTTAGGTGAGTGGTTCGATGTGCTCTGTAGGACAAACCCTCCTTTCTCTTGGACATGTACCATCTATCTGAAACGTGCAAAAAAACTTACCCTAAGAAACGTATTTCAGATTTGCAAAGATGTAGACAGCGCCCTCTAGTGGATTTGACATCTGAAACGTGCAACAAAACATACCCTCTGTAATGTATTTCAAATTCACAACGAAGTAGGCAGCGCCCTCTAGTGGATTTGACATGAAAGGTACAACAAAATGTACCCTAAGCAATGTATTTCAGATTTGCAAAAATGTACACACCACCCTCTAGTGGATTTGTCATCTGAAACGTACAACAAAACGTACCCTAAGTAACATATTTCAGATTCGCAAAGATGTAGACAGTGCCCTCTAGTGGATTTGCATTATGAAGCGTACAACAAAACGTACCCTAAGTAATGCATTTCAGATTAGCAAAAATGTAAACAGCGCCCTTCAGTGGATTTGTCATCTGAAACGTACAACAAAATGTACCTAGAGCAACATATTTTACGTTTCTCAAAAATGTAGGCCTTCCATTGAGCCTGGGTTGAAATTGTAACTATCAAAAACAGTACATTTTGATAGTTTCTAGTGTATTTTGAGCCATGTTAGTAATAGGATTTATTGGCTTTCACATACTGCTTTATCAGTAGAGATGAACTGGGACCATTACAGTTTTCATTAAAACTTTCATTATAACCATTAGGACCTTTTTTTTTTCTTTATTTAGCAAAGTGAGACATCGCTCCACTCACGTTTAGTATATAGACACAATATTTCTTAGGTTGCAGCTGTTTTTCAGCAGGGTGATGTACACCGTTAATGATAAACATTCACATTTAACCACAAAAAAATGCATTAGTGTGTCAAAGATCCTACGTGATAATAAGAAGCAGGTGTAAATGAGCTTATCCGCTGATAATGGTACACCTGCAGAACTTAGCATTGCATATCATCGCTTATCTTCTGCAATTTGGTTTCAAGGAGACGGTCTGTGTTGACAAATGAACACCTGTGAGCAAATGTTAGCATTTCAATTGGTTTCTTTGTACTGTATGTCATCTTCTGAATGTCATGCAGTCAATGAACATCTTTATGGTGGGAAGTCAGAAGCACAGGTAGAATTATCCTACATCTGATTTTGAATGTTGCTCAGAGCTAGGTGACTTTTTTAACCCACGGTTAAAAATGATGTATGCTAGCATACACAAAATGATTTTAAAAAATTTAAATTAAACACGGTAATGGCTAATTTGGGGTTGTCGTTATTTTCTTCTTTAAATTTGTAGTAAAACTATGCATAATTTTGTTAGCACAGATAATGAGATCTGAAACGTAGAACAAAACGGACCCTAAGTAACATATTTCAGATTCCCAAAAATGTAGACAGTGCCCTCTAGTGGATGTGACATATGAAACGTACAACAAAACGTACCTAGTGTATTTCAGATTCCCAAAAAATGTAGACAGCGCCCTCTAGTGGATGTACCCTAAGTAATGTATCAGATTGTTTTTTGAGCTCATGTGAGGTTAACAAATTTTGGTTTCCAGTATAGTGTGAATTAACTATTAAGGGTAAATTGTGAACTCTAACCCAAGTTTATTTTAATCAAGGGACAAAACATAACTGGTTAATGAATTGGGGAAATGTTCATTATTGCAGAAATGTCCACCCTGGTTTTATCTTCATCAGCCACAGCCATATCATAGACCGGTTACTCACTGAAGCTAAGCAGGGCTGAGCCTGGTCAGTACCTGGATGGGAGACCACATGGGAAAACAAGGTTGCTGTTGGAAGTGGTGTTATTGAGACCAGCAGGGGGCACTCAACCTGTGGTCTGTGTGAGTCCTAATTCCCTAGTATAGTGAAGGGGACACCATACTGTCAGTGAGCGCTGTCTTTCGGATGAGACGTTAAACCGAGACTCTCTGTGGTCATTTAAAATCCCATGACACTTTTCGTAAAGAGTAGGGGTGTAACCCTGGTGTCCTGGCCAAATTCCCTCCATTAGCCCTTACCGATCATGGCCACCCAATCATCCCCATCCACCGAATTGGTTCCATCACTGTCTCTTCACTCCACCAATAGCTGGTGTGTGGTGAGCGCACTGGCGCCGTTGTCCTGTGGCTGCCATCGCATCATCCATGTGGATGCTGCACACTGGTGGTGGTGTGGAGAGACCCCCTCATGATTGTGAAGCGCTTTGGGTGTATGACCATACACGATAAATGCGCTATACAAATACACATTACACTACATTACTTTACACCTTGCTAATGTAGGTGTTGGACTGAAGCAGCTAATATTTATTTACATTGACGAAGGGCAGAGGGTTGCTGAAGAACTACTGAGAGATTTCAGCTGCTGTCTGAGCTTCCCATGGCTTTCTACACCTTCCTTTTTTCATGTGTTCAGTACGTTTTCCCTGCATCATTTCATTTTATTACACATAACCTCATTTGTAAACTAATCATTATTGTTTTCTTTGCACATATGGATTTCTTTGGTTGTTGCCAACCTCCTGTGAAAATTTCAAGTCAACGGCACCTTTAGAAATATGTTGTCTGAGAAAAATGGTGACGTATTCAATGCTTCTTTTCCCACTGTATATGACGAGTCGGGAGTGAGAATGTGTTGCACTTGTAGATTTGTATACAGTAACTACAGCAAAAGTAGCAATAGACATGGCAGTGTTTGATTTATTCACTCCAGTTAAAGTTAAAATGGCGTACTTACTGATTTTCTCTCTGGTCTGCAGAGGAATGGCAGCAGCTTGAGCTCCTGATGTGAGAGATGAAGCTGGGAGGAATTGTGTGAAAATGCTCAGATTTACCAGCCATTATAGCAGCACCTTTCACCTCTCATCATGCACTGAGAAAACAGACTAATTTTGGGCCCGGAGAGAAGATAACACTCCACACGCTCACTGACAGCACATATGGAGAAACATGAAACCAGATACTTAGGGGAAAAAACCCCACTTGTTTTTACATTGATTAGTGCAGTCAGAGTTATTATAGCCAACAAGAACTAAAACAATACTCTTATGCATTATTTCAGCTTGTGATTAAGTTTAGCTAAATTTCTCATTATTATTTAGTAACTTGATTTACCGAAATGACAAAAAACTGAAATAGAAAATGATTATAAACATAAAAAAAAACTTTAAAATGAAAGGAAAAATGAAATGAAAGAAAACTAAAAGTGAATACACAGATAGGCTCTCTCAACAAACCTTGATTTAAATATTTGTTTTATATAAATTTTTTTTTATATAAAACAAAAAGGGGAAAAGGACATATGAATTTATTGTTTACATTATATTTACATATTTTATAAATAAAAAATACCCTCTCTTTAATAAAAAATAACAATGAATAATAAATGATATTGGGCCTCACGGTGGCGCAGTGGGTAGCACAATCACCTCACAGCAAGAAGGTCGCTGGTTCGAGCCTCGGCTGAGTCAATTTGCATTTCTGTGTGGAGTTTGCATGTTCTCCCCGTGTTGGTGTGGGTTTCCTCCGGGTGCTCCGGTTTCCCCCACAAGTCCAAAGACATGCGCTATAGGTGAATTGGGTAAGCTAAATTGTCAGTAGTGAATGGGTGTGTATGGATGTGGATCCGCTGTGTAAAACATATGCTGGATAAGTTGGCGGTTCATTCCGCTGTGGCAACCCCAGATTAATAAAGGTACTAAGCCGAAAAGAAAATGAATGAATGAATAAATGATATTTAAAATAATAATATTATTATCATCACACAACAATAATAATACAATGATTATTGTAATTTCATTTATGATAATAATAATAATATAATATTTATATTGATGATTATGATGTCAGTAATTATATGACTACTACTACTAATAATAATAAAAATAAATATAATTGAATGATTATCATTTTAGTATTGTTATTCATTATTATTAACAATGAATAAATAAACAATATTCAAAATATTTCAAAGAAATGAAACAAAAATATTGTTTCATAAAGCCAATACAAAAAAAACAAACAATCCATGCATGTTTACGTAAGCAGTCATGTCAAACAGAAACTCAATAGGAGATCAGTGAAGTTGATATTTTTGTTTTTAATTCAAATTTTTAATTCACCCCAGTGATGTGAAGAGGTCAGCCGGCCACACTGTCATGCACACACAATAAAGAAGACAAACAAACTCATTTAAAATGCTTCATTGCAAGTTTTTCCCAATAAAGGCTAAAAAAAAACCCCCAATAAAACAGTATGTTGTTCTGACAGTCCCGAGATTCAATCCGAGTCATGACGGATCCCTCTTTTTCACTGGGACAGGGTCACACGGATTATTTGAGCTTAAATGATCACCTCGAAAATGAATAATATTGCAGAAATAAGATTATTGTAGAAATGAACACAGAGCAACATGTGGCGATTATTGTGAATAATCATATTCATACGGCAGCTTGAATCACACGGCTGTGGGCGGACAGACAGATTTAATAGTGCAATATTTCTGCAGCGTTCAGATAAAAATATATAGTAGCTGAGAGTAAACAGATGAAGACGAGATGGACAATAGAGTGTTTTTTTTGTTGTATAGATGTTATGAAAATACAAAAAAATGCATATATTGACATTATGTAATATATAGACTATATTATTATTTTTGTCACAATAATAATAATAAAATGATTATTGTAATTTATTTGTAATAGTATTTATAATGATGATGATAATAATTATACTACTACTACTACTAATACTAAAACAATTATATTTCTATAATTGCAATTACTATCATTTTAGTGTTGTTATTTTATAATAATAATTATTATTATAAAATAATAATAAAATGATGTAATTTTATTTGTTTATATTATTAGTAGTAATATAATTATTAACATTATTATTATTATTATGACTATAAATAAATAAAATTACAGTAATTATTTCATTATTATTATTTTGTGATGTGATGTTGATATTGTTGTTATTATCATCATCATCACAAAATAATAATAACAACAATAAAATTTTCATTTAAATTTAATAATAATTATAATAATAATAATTATACTACTACTAATAATAAATATAAATAAATAAATATAATTGCAATTACTATCATTTTGGTATTGTTATTTTATAATATTAATAATAATAATTAAAAAAAGAATAATAAAATGATTATTGTAATTTTATTAATGTTGTTATTATTATTAGTAGTAGCATTAGTAGTAGTAGTAAAAGTATAAGCATAATTATAAATATTATTACAGTAAGTAAAATTACAATAATCATTGTATTATTATTATTTTGTAATGCTGATATTATTGTTGTTATGATTGGGTCTATATATTACATAATTGCCACTATATGCATCTTTATTTGTATATTTATATCATCTAGCAACAGAAAGCAACAACTTTATTGAACATCTCGTTTATGATTATTATTATTACAACCATTGTTATTATTATTTATTATTATTATTTTATTATTATTTATGATGATGATGATGATGATGATAATAATAACAATAATAATTATACAAATAATCATTGTCATTATTATTATTATAAATAGAATTGCGATGATTATAATTTTATTATTATTTAATAATAATAATAATAATAATAACATTATTATTATTACTATTATTATGTAAATAATATAACAAAAATATCAATTTAGTATTATTATTTAATAATAAAAACAACAACAGTATAATAATAATAATAATAATAATAATAATAATAATAATAATAATAATACAATCTGTATATTGAACTTATTATAGAAGGACTGAAATGTGATTCATATGATTTGGATAAATATCCATATTTATGTCAATGTCTTCCCACAGCAGTTGATCTGTTGCCAATCATAAAGTTTTATTTTTTTACATTTCATCTAGTCCACACATACAAGCTCATCTGTCCGAGTAATTACCCTCAAACTATTACATATAGTATGCATGTACAGTTTTATTAACGTAAAATACATATTATTCCATCCCGGAACCATCATGTAGGCTACTGTACTGTACACACACACACAGCTTAAAGTGACAACCAATAAAAACAATGTTGAAAATAATGCTTTTTTTGTGCGAGTGAAAAGATGAACGTATAATTAAGACAGTGTTTATGCTAAAAATATATATATATATATGTGCATTGTTTTGGCGCCGGTGGCTTTTTGTGAGGATTAGTTGCTTTGGTTTTATTCGATGTGACGTCTTCCATGTGGATACATTGGGGAGCTTCTCTTCTTTTCTTTTTTAATTGGTTTGCTTTTACGTCTGAATATGAATTCGAGTATGTGCCTTAATGAAATACAAACTCCACTTCTGAAAGATACCCCTTCAAGGCACATACAGTATATATGCTGAACGCTGTAAAAATGTGAATGCATCAGAGTTTAAAATATGCCTTTGTCATTTGCCAAGGATATAACTACTTACAATATATGCACTGTACAGTATTATAAAATGCTAGCGATTTACATACATTTACATGAGTGCTGCGACCGACGTATGCTGTGGAAATCCGGAATGTCAGGCGTCAAGTTGATTGGTGTTAGAAAGGCGAGCTGTTTTGGAGATTGACTAAAAAGAGCGCGATATATTCCCGAAGGAGTTTCTCTCATTAATTAGTCTTGTCTGAAACCGAATTACTTTTGGTAACCCTCAGTGATCCACATCAGGACAATTAATCCAGATTTAGGAAATTCTGCAGGAAAACATCAGCAAGGTTCCACTCCAAACGTGACTTTCCAGCTAAAACCTGTGACACTTGCTTTTTTTGGTCAAATATTTTGTGTTTTAACTGAAAACTTCACAATCACTATCCTGACGGCTTTTGTCTCGCTTGGTCCACCGAGGTACAAGTAGGCCATGTCCACACTTACTTGAGTTTTCCCCGCTTTCATTTTTCCACCTGAAAACGCATAAGATACACTGTGATGTATGTTAAAATCAGCATTAACCGAAAACTGCGAGCGTTTTTTTTCTTATAGTGATGCAGTTTCTAGAGAAACGGAATATTAAATGAGAAAACAGTGGGCGTGGCTTGTTTTTTGTCTATTGTGAGCTGATTGGATGTAGTAAAGTAGGTGTTTCATTCAGGAAGATCGGGAAAAGGGTTTCGGGAGAGTTATTACAACCTAACAGACTCCTCCTCCTCACCATTTCTGTTTGTCGCTAATACAGACAGTTGGAGGGGCGTGGTTAAATATGTTAGCTACGCCCAATACCTCAGACTGACATAATCTGAGAATTTAACTGAAAACAAACAGGAAGTGCATTTTCAGATTTCAGTTAAAGATTAGAAGGGCAAACCATTTTATTTTTTAAATGACGCACACAGATGAATTGTTCACCACAAAACTAGCAATGTGAGCTAACAAAATCATGTGGTTAGTTTTGATTTTATTTGTACTTTAAGGCAGTGGTCCCCAACCTTTTTATCACCGTAGACCGGTCAACGCTTGACAATTTTATCGCAGACCAAGGGGGGGTGCTTGGGGCGGTGGTTCGTAGGTTGCTAGGCGACCATCAACTGTTTTCTCAGAGGATGACAAGCTGACAAAACATTGCTGTCACTCTGATACAAGTTTTATTTATGGAGAAAATTAAAAAACACTGCGAGCTCCATTGGAAATAATGAACTTGCGCGAACTCTAGATAGAAAAGACGCGATATGCGAGCGGCCCCTAAAAGGCCGCCATCATTTGCGATCTCCAGCAGTTGATCTTCTTACACAGACATGATGGATTCACCTGATTTGTTGACAAATGGGTTGCGGATCTATTCTTTGGCAGTTTGCGGGTCCTTCACTGGGCCTTTTCCCCTTCACAAAGAAACTTTCCAAAGACGTCTGTTTCTTACTCATTTTGCTGCTTGTGGGTTAAATTTGGGCGCTCAAGTGACCAAGATGTAACCGAGAGAATACGGTCGTTTTTCAAAATAAAAAGATTTTTCAAAATAAAAGATCGTTCATACTCGGATAATAAATAAAACGGAAATAATTAATGATTTCTTGTGCGGCCCGGTACCAATTGATCAGTGGTTGAGGACCACTGCTTTTAAAGGGCATGCCGAACCAACAGAGATAATGACACTTTTATGCTGGGTTCAACACGGAATTAAGTATTTGCGTGAGTACATTGCATACAAGACAATGTAAACCTCATTTTTTTTGAATTTGCCTCATTTGCGACAGTGTAGTCATTAGGTCGAAAACTCTGGTTGTAGTGTTGTCACATGACCACACTGTACCCAGAGTTTTCACAAATCTTCACCCTAGCCAAGTTTTCAGAAAGTTTCGGTTTCAGTCACCCTATACTCTGTTTTCATGTGGACAAACAGCGAAACCGTGTAGAAGAAAAGTGTGGTTTTGAAAATACCCGTGTTTGTGTGGACATGGCCTCAGAGACCAGCTCTCATCTGAGACTGATGGTGAAATGAAATGGAAATTGACAGTAATGGAAACTTTAATCCCAACATGCTTCTAAGTTCATTATTTGCGGTGTTATTTTATTGATTAGTTATTGTCAGTGTTGAAGTCTTGATCTTGAGACATACAGTAAACCTGGCCTTGGTTTGCACACGAGCTGAATAAATCGGTGTAGAGTTGTTTTTGTTCTCAGGATATGTTCACACTTGTATAGTAGTAGTTTGGTTTGCTTATTTATTTTGGTCTGGACCAATAAATAAATAAATTCTGGAGCCTCAATTATAAAACTTAATCTGAGATAATTTCTCAAATGCACTGTATGCATGTGTGAAACGAACATGAACACAAAAACATGCGCATACAGCTCAAGATGGTAAATCTTGATTCGGCACGATACTGAATAAAATGAGAATGCTCTCTGAATAGACAACTGAAAACGATTTACTACAGATTGTGACAAAATATGAATTGCTGCAATCTGTTTATATCATTGAAATGGTGTTATGGATTTTATCTATACACATACTTTAAATGAATAATCTTTAATGTTGGAAATGTACGTTTCTTGGGCCCTAAACTGAACATGTGTTCACACTTGTTAGGTTTGGTTAGATCAGGAGTGCCCAAACTCGGTCCTGGAGAGTTTAGTTTCCACCCCAATTAGAGACCTGAACCAGCTAATCAGGCTGTTTATAGGTAGATAAACTAGAAGCTTCCAACAGGTACGTTGAAGAAATTTTGAGCTAAACTTTGCATGACGCTGGCCTTCCAGGACCGAATTTGGGCACCCCTGGATTAGATTAAGGGTGATTTCACATCTGTGGTTCGGTTCATTTGGTCCAGACCAAGGGAACAAATAATACATTATAGCATTTTTCTGCCGTTTTTGGGTCCTTTTCACACCTAGTCCAAAAAGGCGCAGTACTTATTGCGGTTGGGTCTGTTTTAGTTCGGATCATGTTCTCACCACAAACAAACCGCTCCAGGGTTCGTTTGAAAGCGTACCGAGATAACCTCTTCAAGGAGGTCTCGGTATGCTTTTTTAGTCTGCTTTTTGTGTGCACTCGAGTGCAATTGCTACATTCACACCTGCCCAAACGAACTGCACCAAGAGGGAAAACGAACTTTAGTGCGATTCATCCGAACTAAATAAAGGAACGCTCCACTTTTTTACGCTCTAAAGTTAAACAGTTCAGTTTGATAATTTTTGAATCCATTCAGCCGATCTCCGTCTGGTGGAAGCACTGTTAGCTTAGCTTAGCATAAATCATTGAATACGATTAGACCATTGGCGTCTCAATCAAAAAGAGTTTCAATAATTTTCCTCATTAAAGCTTGACTCTTCTGTAGTTACAGTGTGTACTAACAACGGAAGGAAAATGTTAAATATATGTAACAGCACTGTGTTATATCATTGCGCCTGCTGCAGCCATGGTAAGTCAGTAAATTTCCTTGATTATTATGCCAGAATTAGAGTATAGTTCCTAGCCATATCGGCCTAGAAAATAGCAACTTTTCATTTTCTGTATACCGTGTAACTACAGAAGAATTCAAGGTTCATTCATTCATTCATTTTCTTTTCGGCTTAGTCCCTTTATTAATCCGGGGTCGCCACAGCGGAATGAACCGCCAACTTATCCAGCATTTGATTTACGCAGCGGATGCCCTTCCAGCTGCAACCCATCACTGGGAAACATCCACACACACTCATTCACACACATACACTACGGACAATTTAGCCTACCCAATTTACCTATACCACATGTTTTTGGACTTGTGGGGGAAACCGGAGCACCCGGAGGAAACCCACGCGAACACGGGGAGAACATGCAAACTCCACACAGACATGCCAACTGACCCAGCCGAGGCTCGAACCAGCGACCTTCTTGCTGTGAGGCGAACGTGCTACTCACTGCGCCACCGTGACGCCCAGAATTCAAGGTTTAAATATGAAAATGATCAAAACTCTTTGGTCATTTTTGAGTGAGATGCTAACGGTCTAATCCGATTCAATGATCTATACTAAGCTAAGCTATAAGTGCGTCCACCAGACATGGAGATCGGCTAAATGGATTAAAAAAACGGTTAACTTTACAGCCTAAAAAAAAGTGGAGCATTGCTTTAATCTAACCAAACCTACCAAATGTGAACACATGCTCAGTTTAGGACTTAAGAAAAGTATATTTTCCAACAGGTGGTACTAAGACTATGGTTCTAAATATCATGTTAGCCACTGTACAGTGTGAAAATATGCGCTAAATTTATCATGTTACTAATTTTAGATCTATCGTTGGTCTGTTTCTTCTTGACTCCAACTCTGGTTTATTGTAGCTGCAACACAGACCCTCAGATATTGTATCCAGGAAACAGTAAGACCTAGGGAAAGTTTAGCTTAAAACTGAAAAGTGACATGATTGCTGTTATTCATCGCAGAGAATGAGAACTGTTGATTACATCCAGTCCTGTTCCCCTAAAAGAGATGCACTATGTTTTTCAATCAGCATCAGAGCAATTGTAGGCTCATTTGCAGGGTGTCCTCTGAAGACATCATCAAAGTGTAAAATACATAAATAACCGTCTCAATCGATGCATTTAAATAGGTCTTATTCAAATAAATGCCATGGCTATGGTTGCGAGAAATGCTACCATCATGGGGTTAGCATACATTATACATTGATCATTCACAATAGAATAATAGTCGACTCAACGTGCTTTTGTTTATATAAATAACGATGAATAAAAAAAATCATCTGTGATGCCATTATGTTCCCATTGTGTGGCCCTGTTTTAGTGGATGATTTCAGAAGTTTGACGTTCATCTAAAAAAAAAAAAAAAGGTTTAAAGGATTATTTGCTTTTTAATATCAGATCCAGTGTCCCCTTGTGACAGTATACGCATATCATTTTGAACAAAGCACATGCAATTATTCTTCTCTCACAACCGACTTATGCTGTCTGTCGCTTCTAAACATAACGCGCTTGAAAAGTCTCTACACACATGTATAATTTACAGAAAACGATTGAGAAATGAAACAAAAACAAAACAAAAAATGTTAACAGAAATGATGACGCACATCAAACGACAACTAATGCACATGCTATGGTTGGCAACAATATTTTGGCATGATGTGAATCAATGTCTTATTTTTCTTTTTTTAAATAGAATTGCTTATAGAAAACAATACCTGATACAGTGTAGTCCTTTTCAAATCAGTTTTTTTTATCTTTATTTCTCCTTCGGTAGGTGTGTGGCACTTGAAAGAACCAGAGGCTGCTCAAAACACCTTTTTCCACACGCCCCTTAAAAAAAATTATATATTTATATATATATATATATATATATATATATATCCCTCTGTATTATTCAAAACGCAAGTGTGCATCGTCTGATAACATATCAAGGTTGTAATATTAATATATCCAAACCCAGCTGGGGTGCTGCTCAAAAGGGCAAAGAAAGCCCAGGCGATGTTTTCTGCAAAAATAGATATCCATGCACTTCATGCTTTATTTTTGAACAAAGTTCCTACATATCCATCAATCGTCCTGCTTGCATGGTCACCTCCGTGCATCAAAGAAAGTGCAGGAATGAGGTTTGGTTGAGCAGCATTGGATATATATGAGTGTGTGTGTTCAGATGGACTTGCGTCGTCTCATGAGCCGGAGGTTTTCCGCGAAGCTGTGCAGCCCAGGAGAGATGGAGCTGATCGGGGAAGGAAGGAAGCTGTTTTTCAGGGTGCTCGGTGAGATCTCCTCGATGCGGTAGGACACTGTTGAGTGGTAGTGATGGTACTGATGCGGGCTCAACTGAGAGCCGAATGAGTTCTGCTGCGGAAACGCACCTCCACCACCTCCTCCCAATCCTAACCCCAGCCCGACCGAGCTCCCGAACTCATGCGAATGATAATGCATGCAGGAGCAAACCGACTGGAGATCGGTGACCTCGGGACGGTAGCGGTGCTGCTGCTGTTCTCGTCTCCGTCGACTCCTCTGAAGCGTGTCTTCTTGGATGTGGATGATCATGCTACTGCGGTTCCCCGCCAGGGACGCCCTCTCCTCAGCATCCCGTCGCTCGTCCTCGCTATTCATGGTCAAGAAGCGTAGCACCACCAGATTGAGGAAGGCCCCGATGACCGTCAGCCCCACTAGGATGTACATGAAGCTGAATGCCACGTAAAGAGGCTTTCTCTGCAAGGCTTTGTTTTTCTGGAGGGCCACGAAGTCCCCAAAGCCGATAGTGGTGAGCGTTATGAAACAATAGTAATATGACTGAAAGAAACTCCAGTCCTCGTAGTGGGAGAATGCGGCGGCGCCGATGCAGAGCGTGCCCATGCAGGAGAAGAAGCCCACCGTCACCATGTTCTCCATGGACACCTCTGTGATACGCATCCCGCAGCACTTCTTGATGCGCTTCAGCAGGTACTTGACGAAGGTGTTCATCCGCTCGCCGAGGCTCTGGAACATCACGAGTGTCAGCGGGATGCCCAGCACGGCGTAAAACATGCAGAACGCCTTCCCAGCATCTGTGCCTGGAGCCGCGTGACCATAACCTGAAGACCAAAGAGACCACTGGTTAGATCAGAGATGATGACAACACAACAAAACCTGCTGCAAGGTTATTTTAGTGAGCAAAAACTACGACTAAAACTATTGTTGAGCAATAATTTTAGTTAAATTAATTTATTTTTTAAAGTAGTAGTTAGTGGGCAGTGGTTAGCATTGGTTAGTGTTAATCATTCTATAATGATGGTTTGTTCTGTAGACAATCGGAAAAAAAATGCTTAAGGGGCTAATAATATTGACCTTAAAATGTTTTTAAAAAAATGAAAAACTGCTTTTATTCTAGCCGAAATAAAACGAAAAAGACTTTCTCCAGAAGAAAAAATATTATAGGAAATACTGTGAAAAATTCCTTGCTCTGTTAAACATCATTCATTCATTTTCCTTCGGCTTAGTCTCTTTATTCATCAGGGGTCGCCACAGCGAAATTAACCGCCAACTTATCCAGCATATGTTTTACACAGCGGATGCCCTTCCAGCTGCAACCCAGTACTGGGAAACACCCATACACACTCATCCACACACATACACTAGGGCCAATTTAGTTTATTCAATTCACCTATAGCGCATGTGTTTGGACTGTGGGGGAAACCGGAGGACCCAGAGGAAACCCACGCTAACACGGAGAGAACATGCAAACTCCTCACAGAAACACCAACTGACCCAGCCAGGGCTCGAACCAGCTTGCTGTGAGGCGACAGTGCTAACCACTGAGCCACCGTGTCACCCCTGTTATACATAATTTGGGAAATATTTCAAAAAGGAAACAAATTCACAGGAGGGCTAATAATTTTGACTTCAACTGTATATCGGCTAGCAGAAGTTATGAGCTTTCACAGTTTAGCCTAATTGCAAACTGGTAATCAGCCAACTCCTATGGTCTTCACCAAAATTCCAAGAAGCCAATCCGTCAATTTCCAAGAAGTAAAAGTTACCCAAATGTTGGCTTTTTCTGCTAACACACTCGGGCAGAAAATGTGAGCTGAGTCACGCAGATCTTAGCCAAAAACGCTGAGTATAGGTCACGCAAACCAGGTGTCTGCTTGACCTTATTCTGTGCTCAGAGATTACAGAGGGGCGCCCAATTAGTGCCAGCTTTCCACTCTTTTACCCCCGTTTCTTTGGGTGGCGAGTCGGGAAGGTGGGCGTTACAGGTTTAGAAATGAAAGAAAGAAAGGATAGTGGAGCCAGTAAAGCTTTTAGCATAATTAGACTTTATCTGGAAGTAAAAAGGCTAAATTCGCTGACTCATGTTGAAGCCACTGAGCCTTTCTAATACAGTCTTTTGCTGATGAGCAAGAAAATAAGTGACATGACTATAGTAAAAATGTATTACATCCTACTCGACCGTGCCAAGGCAAGTATTCATCTTGCGTTTTTCATTAGCATTGAGAAGGTATCATAGCGTACACTAGCGTACAATTAAGCGCTACCTGCTCAACACGTAGTGGTTTTGCTAGCACTATACTTTAAATCATCACAACAAAACTTAACACAGCAAAAATGAATTCTCTGATTAGCTAAAAATGTGTGAGCCACTTCTGCATGTTTTGCGCTGATGCCTATTGTTTGGCTGGTTAGCTTAACCAGTTAGCAGTTAGCAGAGCAACCAACTTAGCCATTCAAATTTAGCTGAAAGCAGCTTAGGCCTATAAATAATATTAAAAATACATGAATTATACTATAGTATTATAGTACTCCAAGATTTACATACTGTATGTGAGGCAAGATTTCAGTGAATTGGACTCAAGTGGTTCATTCAAAAATAGTGGTTCATTTAGACACTAAACAAGTCTTCTGAGTGAAGTAAGTAGTCGTTTACTCAAGTATTCACTGAAACAATTTGTTCAAAACACTACTTAATCGATTCATTTAAAACATTGATTCATTTAAGAAACGGTCATTATGAGTGAGTCATTGAATCATTCACCCAACCGAATCTTTCAAAAATACAGATTACTCAGAAACTAAAAAAACATTTATGAGTGAGACAGTGAATCGTTCTCAGCTGAATCGTGCAAAACTCCCAATTCTTACAAAAACGATACAAGGGCAGAAAATAGTGACTATAAAAATAGTTCACTGAACTGATTCATTCAAAGCACGGATCCATTCAGGAAATGAAAGAAGTTGCAGGCTTTATGAACAATTCAGTAAAATATTGAGTCAAGTCATTCATTCAGAAGCTAAACAAACATTTGATTGAAGCATGAATAATTTACTCAAAAACACTAATTCATTCAGGAACTTCAAAATCTTGAATCTTGAGTAATCATTCACTCAACTGCATCATTCAAGAATGCTTATTCATTTAGTAAGTAAACAAGCCTTGATGAGTGAGTAAATACATTTTTCATTGTACCAATTTGATTTCATTTTACTGACAAAAGTAGCAAGTTAAACAACTTGTCTCCTTTACAAGTGAGTCAATTAATTACCAACTCAACATAATCATCCAAAAACAACTCATTAAATCTGGAACTTTACTACTGTTTGTGTTGCTCTGAGAAAATACACCGCTGTGATTAGTATAGGACTGTTTATTTTACTGTTAAGTACTGAAGTACCGTGTTTATTCATTCATTCATTCATTTTCCTTTGGCTTAGTCTCTTATTTATCAGGGGTCGCCACAGCAGAATGAACCGCCAACTATTCCAACATATGTTTTACGCAGAGGATGCCCTTCCAACTGCAACCTAGTACTGGGAAACACCCATACATTTTCGCATTCACACACACACTCATATACTACGGCCAATTTTGTTTACCCAATTCACATATAGCACATGTGTTTGGACTGTGGGGGAAACTGGAGCACCTGGAGGAAACCCACGCCAACACAGGGAGAACATGTAAACTCCACACAGAAATGCCAACTGGTCCAGCCGGGACTCGAACCAGCGACCTTCTTGCTGTGAGTGCTAACCACTGAGCCACCGTGCCGCCTACCGTGTTTAAAAGATCCTTAATATTAACATAATATTAATATTGAATTTTATAACACTATGTAAATGGGTGAGCTAAATTGTCCGTAGTGTATGTGTGTATGTCCTGGTCCTCCAGGTTGGGGGTTGAGCGTTGGGCTTACAACCCACCTCATAAAAACTAGATGTTAGGAAACACCAATATGGTGCTGCTAAATATCAACTTCAATATAAATGGCCCTGGGAGTAAGTAAGTAAGTAAGCAAGTAAATCCGTGGATGTATCAATCGTTGCGCGGATGAATTATACATACATACATACATTTATGACTCTGGACCACAAAACCAGACATAAGTGTAATTTCTTTGGAAATTGAGATTCATACATCATTTGAAAGATGTATACATAATGTTTCCATTGATGTATGGTTTGTTAGGACAATATGTGGCCAAGATATGACTATTAATAATGTGGAATCTGAGGGTTAAAAAAATCTAAATACTGAGAAAATCAGCTTCAAAGTTGTCCAAATTAAGTCCTTAGCAATGCATATCACTAATTAAAAATTCAAGTTTGCTATATTTAAGTAAGGCCATTTATAAAGTCTTCATTGAACACTGTAAAAAATGCTGGGTTCCACACAATTCAATCCAATCGATTAAGTTAACTTTTAAGAGGATTGAACATAAAACACTTCAGTTGTCCCAATAAAACCTCCAGAAGTGTGTTGTTTCACCTCAGTTAAGATGAGTAGTTTGAACAAGCAGCAAAAATATAAACTTTAATAAATATTCTAATGAGTTTCGGCATTTTTAAAAACCATTTTGACTCACACAATGTATTTTTGCCTATTCTCACAAATATACCCGTGCATCATAAGACTAGATTATTTTATATACAGTATAAATAATGCACCAAAATGCACATCCATACACTCGAAAAATATTTTTTGCCGCTTGTTCAAACTACTTATTTAAAATGAGCTTAACACAATTCTGGAGATTTTTTTGGAGAAACGTAATTTTTTTTTATGTTGAATGAATTGAGTGGAAACCCTGCATTTTTTACAGTGTACTAACACGAAATTATTCCTAATTCGCATCCCAGAAGAAATGGCAGCAGATTTTAATGAGAATGCATCCCACTGACATATAGCCTCTCGAAAACCTTCTGAACGCCCACTGGACGGCCCACGCAACAGTGCTCGACACCCACAGACACATGCATTCATTACCGCAACACATATCGGCCACGCGGCTCAACTCCTGCCAAGCACTTGTGCGAACTTAACTGGCTTTTACTGATCTTTTGGACTTGTAAGGATTGATCCCGCGGTTTCCCCTGAAGGCCGCCTGCCCACTCGAGCGTGCGCTTATGAATGCTATTTATAGAAGTCCAGCCTGATCGATTTGATTTGCAAGCGGCACCGGGGAGAGCTTTTTCTTTTCTCTTTCACCGGGTACTTGCTGCGTTGGAGTTGCTCTTTTGACCTCATGTGCACGCACACACATAGGCACTTATTGGAAATATGGGTGTGTAAATTTCATGTTAACGCTCGCTGGAATATTGAAGAAAAATATTGCTGGGGTCAGTAGGTCGAAGGGTCAAAGTGCACTTGGATAGAATTGGCAGCATATATGACTGATATCTGAAGACTGAAATAGATTCAATGCAGTTGCGGATGAATGATGGGAAGTATTGTGGAGCTGTCGATAATTCAACTGTGAATTTTGAAGAGCGCATTTGAATGATTCAGGAAAGGGGTCTATTATGCTCGGCGAGGTTGGAGTAATGAAACGAATACTTTCATTCAGCGAGGATGCATTAAATTGACAAAATGTCACATCTGAAGTTTCTATTCAATAAAGAACGCTGAAAAAAGGATAACAAGGAAAACATAAATTAATAATTAGGCATCAAACCAAATCAAAATATTTTCTAAAAGTGCCACTGAAGACATCTTTTAGAAGACAAATCCAAATACAATATTACTTTTTTACTGTATTTTTGTTTGTGTATTTTTATAGTCTTTCACTATAAGCAAAGTCCCTTTAAGGCAAGTCATTTCACTCTGTGGCTTTGAAATGGGCATTCTGTTTGAATGGGGAAAACATCACATTCTCCATAATTGCTTGCCAAGCTCACGATTAAATTTCATATTAGGAATCACCAATAAAATTAAACAACAACTGTTTCATTAGTTTCATTTCTAAAAGTTTGAATCACACAAAATCTGCAGAAACTCACGTCTGGTCCGAGCCCCTACCCGGAGAATCCTCAGCGATCGCTGATTGGCTCCTGTACTAGAAGGTGTTACACTTTTCCCCATTCAAAACTATACATGTCTTGTGTATTCTATAGTTTTTGCTATAAGGTTGCATTTATTTAATTAAAAATACAGTAAAACAGATGAACATTTAAAGCAGGGGTCACCAATCTCGGTCCTGGAGGGCCTGTGTCCCTGCAGGGTTTAGCTCCAACTTGCCTCAACACACCTGCATGGATGTTTCAAGTATACCTAGTAAGACCTTTGTAGCTGCACTGGTCTAAATAAAATGATAGCCACGCTTCATACTGATGTCTTTGCTGTTTATTTGTTTCTCTCTCTCTCTCTTTCAGTAGACACCTTGAAAACTACAAGAAACATTCAAAATATGCATTTCTCAGAGTCCTTTTCACAGTCTCTCATTTAAATGTCAGCTGGTATGCATATGAACATGTGCGACAACTCTGAATTCAGTAACATCAGTTTTTACACACAACATTGTTCACATAAATTGACATAAAACAATACTATACACAAAATGTAACAGAATTAAACATGAATTACCGTGTGCGCCCTCTTAGACCATGCAGATTAATGAATTTTCTCTGGCTCTGTATCGTTAGCTTCTTTCTGCCACCATGTCAGTCCGACCCATAATGCAATGGTCCCGCACTTCACTTAACTTAAACATGTGATCTGTTATGCTCCAATAGCAACTCTTTCTTTTAAAAACCCCATAACTTCAAACAATTCAAGGGTGCACATTCTCTGCTTTGAAATTAAATGTCACATTCATACATTCTGGCAAGTATTTTAAAACAATAAATTAACTCAAATTGATATGAATTTATAACAATTTATAAACACAAAAATACACAACTTTGTGAAAAACGTGTCTTTGGCATTTACAACCTTGATTAGCTTGTTCGGGTGTGTTTGATTAGAGTTGGAGCTCAAATCTGCAGGACACCGGCCCTCCAGGAACAAGTTTGGTGACCCTTGATTTAAAGGATCGCTCAGACAGGTTAAAAAGAAAGCATGCAGCTTGTTGTTTTTTTTTTAACTGGGTGTATTTTTGTGCCATAATTGACCTGTTTGAATCTCACCATTTTATGTGTACAGTAACCAGTTACTTCTTCACACTTCCCAGCCTCCAAGCAAACAATGGACTCCGTCGTCCTCCCACTTAGTTTTGTAAAAAGATAGCAAAGCGGCTAACAATGGTGCCTTTCTTTCTCCATGTTTAAACAATGAAGTGATCCTGGCTAGAATCAGATTATCATCCTTCAAGTGTAGAGCTGTGTTTATCACTGTGGTGTTCACACTGACCAGCTGAGCATTTGTTTAAATATACCAGTGTACATTTTTATCTGCATGTTCGTTTGAATGTATATATTACATTGATAATGGCAGGCTGCAATGATAAATTACATGTGATAATTACAGTCAAGCGGGTGGCTCAGTGGTTAGCACTGTCGCCTCACAGCAAGAAGGTCACTGGTTCGAGTCCCGGCTGGGCCAGTTGGCATTTCTGTGTGGAGTTTGCATGTTCTCCCTGTGTTGGCATGGGTTTCTTCTGGGTGCTCCGGTTTCCCCCACGGTCCAAAGACATGCGGTATAGGTGAATTGGGTAAACTAAATTGGCCATAGTGTATGAGCGTGTGTGTGTTTGTGAATGAGTGTGTATGGGTGTTTCCCAGTACTGGGTTGCAGCTGGAAGGGCATCCGCTGCGTAAAATATATGCCGGAATAGTTGGCGGTTCATTCCACTGTGGTGACCCCTGATAAATAAGGGAATAAGCTGAAGGAAAATGAATGAATTACAGTCAAGCATGAAATTAGTCATACACTAGGGGTATGAATAATTTCGGGCTTGACTGTATGTAGAGGGGCGGGGTGAGCAGCACGTCATTAGCATTTAAAGAGATATGAAGCACAATTGCTCACTGTGTGTACTGAGGTGTTTTTGACAGGGTAAAAATTGTGTTTATTTACAGTACCATTGAAAAATGTAACCAAATAACCCAGCAGGCACAGGACGTCAACATGACGTCAGATTGACGTTGTACCCCAATGTCTTGGAGATGCTGCATTTTGTTTGGAAATGAAAATCAAGTTGACGTCAGAACCCAACGTCAGGCCAACGTCTAACCTAAAATCAACCAAATATCAACATCTAATGATGTTACAATGATGCTACAATGATGCTGGCTAGACAATGAATTTTGGTCACCTAATGTCATGACCTAAATCTAATCTAGTATTAACGTCTTATGACATTGTGTGTCTATCAACTTGTGTACATTGGGCATCCGATGTCGCCTTTAAATTCCTTTTTTTGTATTTCAAAGTATTAAAATGCTATTTACTCCTATGATGATTCAACATTACTATTCCAGTCTTCAGTGCCACTCCGATCCACCAGATATTATTCTAATACTCAGCTTTATCATGATGCAGATCATTCAAATATGCAGGGGTCCGATTAACTGTAAAACTTGCATAGAAACCTTCCCAAAATCGGTTATTTTTTATTAACGAATATGGCTCATATAATGATTTAAAACGGTAAATCAATGTTTAAGTTAAAAATGTTTGCTTACAGCTGCGCACATCCTCCCATTTTTTATACATCACAACTTTTGCATGGCAAGTGGATGCACATTTACGCCCCTATTTTTGTGCGTACACCACATTTCTAAATGAGACCCCGGACCAATTTTTGAAAGCCTTGCACAAGACTTCTGACCAGCACTGTAAACCACTGTTTTTCATCGTTCAGCAATGGAAAATGTTGTCTGGCCTGCATCATGTGAGTGCTGTGGACACTCTCTCTCTCTCTCCTCCCACACAATCACTGTCAGCGCAGCCAAAAACAGCACACCGTGAGTAAACACTGACCGTCGGCTTGCTGACAACTCTGAATGACTAACACGTACCGGCAAAGCGGTGTAAACGCTTTGTATGTCAGTCATAGAGTCGTAGTTTAAACCCTGGCTGAAGAAAAGTTTCACACTATTAATTTAAAAGCGGGGTTTGGAAATACTGGCGATGAGGCGAGAGATACAGCTTACTTAAAATTGTAAAATGTTTTAAAAAATTGCTAATTTTTCTAATACTTATTTTTTTCTAAGTGCTGTTGAACAGAAAATATTTTTTGGTAACACTTTAGTTTAGGCCACAATTCATGCTATTAACTATTGGCTTATTAACTGCCTATTATTAAGATATGAACTGTTCATTAGTAGTTGTAAAGTACGATCTTAATCTGCATCCCTAATCCTACCCCAAATCAAACCCAACTTCTACCTTACTAACTATTAATAAACAGATAATTAGTAGTTCATTAAGCTAGTAGTGTTAGTTAATGGTTTGTTAATACTGTGAATTTTGACCTAAACTAAATTGTTACCGATTTTTTTAAACAACTAATTTCTAATAATTAACACATACATGTGGCATTTTCTTTTCATTTTCTATTTAAAAGTGATCCCAAATGACTGTTTTATTCTAATACTCAATATCTGCCACTGGCTAGCACTGCTTTTCATCCAGTGTAATGATGTGTGTGCTTTTGGACCGTTGTCCCTGCATTTGGGATGGTAACTTTTTAGTATTGAACAATGCAGTGTTGATCATTATGGCGAGATGCTTAGCGAAAGGCCGTTCGGTTCCAAAATGTTTTGAATTGATTCCATAAAGCCCTTCTACACTGTTACTGCAATACTTTTTCTGTTCTTTCTTCTTAGACTAGACCAGTAGTAAATAAACTATAAAAAGAAACTCAGTCAAGCATATCATCTATTGCATGCATACATCAACATGTCATGTGTAAAATGCATCTGCACAACAGAGAGAACGAAAGAGTCTGTTCATGGAAATGTATATTTATCTGATTTCTGATCATTTTAGCAAGTGAGAGACAATGTTGTTCTTGTAAACTTATAAAAGATACATATACTGATTATATATATATCAACCCAGGCTCATTATGGATACCGTACCCCTGTATACATTTCTGGAGAGAGCGAAATACGTCCCAGTAGGTACGTTTCTTTGCAGTTTCTGTTTTCGCGAATCCACCAGAGGCCGCTGTGTACGCTTTATCAGATCTCAAATTTCATGTGCCTGCTCTTCTCGTGTACATCCACCAGAGGCCGCTGTCGACTGACTGACCGATCAAGCGACCAACCGATACCTCCACCTACGTCCTTCCCTAAACCCATCCTCAAGTCCGCCAATGTACGCGGCGAGCCACTGGGCAAACTGGTAACAGCGGAAAAGCCGTTCAAATGGAGGTAAACAGTTAGCTGGTAACCGCAAAAAGAAACAGAAAACGTCGGTGGCGTCATACCGCTCCGTAGCATTCATTTTTAAGACGAAATGCAGCCATACGTACCTCTGGCTACATAATTTGCAATCTCCAGAAATGTATACGGGGCTACGTATTCACAATGAGCCTGTGTTGATATATATATATATATATATAGGGCGACGCGGTGGCGCAGTGGGTAGCACGTTCGCCTCACAGCAAGAAGGTCGCGGGTTCGAGCCTCGGCTGGGTCAGTTGGCATTTCTGTGTGGAGTTTGCATGTTCTCCCCGTGTTCGCGTGGGTTTCCTCCGGGTGCTCCGGTTTCCCCCACAGTCCAAAGACATGCGGTATAGGTGAATTGGGTAAGCTAAAATTGTCCGTAGTGTATGTGTGTGAATGAGTGTGTATGAATGTTTCCCAGTGATGGGTTGCAGCTGGAAGGCCATCCGCTGCATAAAACATATGCTGGATAAGTTGGCGGTTCATCCCGCTGTGGCGACCCCAGATTAATAAAGGGACTAAGCCGAAAAGAAAATGAATGAATGAATATATATATATATATATATATATATATATTATATAAAGTGTATGTAAGAAATAACTGGCGGTGAGTCATTTAATTATTCAGAAATAATGTTGTTGATGCGACCATGACATGAAGTAGAGTGGCTGTTACACCTCAGGCGGGCATTATTTTAAAATATTTCAATGGACTAGAGTACATTATTGTGCTCATACCATGGTTACCAAGGAATTCAAGGGAGTTCAAGGAATTTGCAACCCAGGCTCATTCTGAAAATGTACCCCTATATACATTTCTGGAGAGCGCCAAATACGTCCCAGGAGGTACGGTTTTTTTTGCAGTTTTTGTTTTCGCTAATCCACCAGAGGCCACTGTGTATGCTTTTTCAGATCTCAAATTTCTCTCGCGAGTGCCGTTTACGCCTGCTCTTCTCGCGTAAATCCACCAGAGGCCGCTGTTGACTTACTGACTGACTGACCGATTGACTGAACCACCGTCCTCCTTCCCTAAACCCAACCGATATTGTTTTCAAAAGCACCTATTGACCCGCCCACCCCCTTCCCTAAACACAACTGACAGTGTTTTCAAAAGCAATCCAGAAAAAGAAAAGCCCTCGTGGCCACCTGATTTTTACCACTTTTTCAGATTTTACCACATTCTCACCCTGTTATTTACTTGTTTATTTTACTTAATTATTTTTTTGTCTTTTGTTTTTGTTTTACCTGCTTTCTAAAACAGTTCTTCACCAGACTCGAACCCTGTCGTTGCAGTCAACTCCGTTCCACGTCACAAGTCCGCCGACGTACGCAGCAAGCCACTGGGCAAACTGGTAACAGCGGAAAAGCCGTCCACAAAGAGGTAAGCGGTCAGCTGGTAAGCGTGAAAAGGAACGGCATCATACCGCCCCGTAGCATTCGTTTTAAAGATGAAATGCAGCCATATGTACCTCTGGCTACATAATTCTCGATCTCCAGAAACTAGGGCTATGTTTTCAGAATGAGCCTATGTTGGGCATTTGTCAGGTTTTTGTCCTCAAAAGGCTCCTATGTGTAGGACTAGTTTCTCCTTCAAAGCTCATTCAGTGTAGTGATATGAAACTGTAATGCAGCCCAAACCTGCCTGGATCTACTGTAACTCTGCAGCCAATCAGAATAAAGCATTCAACAGTCCCTTAATGTGTGTGTGTGTGTGTGTGTGTATATATATATATATATATATATATATATATATATATATATATATATGAAATATTTGATATACTACATCAAAAAACATGTCAAAAATGCAATTTAATTTGAGGTCAAAACCTTGACATCCACACATTGATGCTCTTTTGACCACCAAAATAACGGCACAAAAAGCATTATAATATTAGAAAAGTTTTATTCATCTAAAAGGAATCAACATGCATTGTAGGCAGGGTGCGAATTACAGGGGGGTTTGGGGGGGACTGACCCCCCTAATTAATGCTTGATCCCCCCTGAAGGGCGTCAAAACAACATGCATCGGGGGGTCAGTCCTCTAAATAGTGAGAAACAGAGTTTGCTCTGATCTGTATCTTAAAAGATAATGTTAAAAATGAAAATAATAGATAATATAAGTATACATTTGACCCCCCCTATAACAGTTCATATCATTGTGAATGCACAATCAGTCTATGCGAGAAAAAAATTATTTATCAGTCTGAAACCATCAGATCAGAGCACCGATAGACAACCTAAGCGTTCACAAGACACCTTTCTTGTAAAATAGCAGTTTGTTTCTACATACAGCCTAAAAGTAAAGTCAAATTAGATGCATAGTTTTTATAGTTTGACCTACAGTAAACTCTGGAATAGTTAATCAGAGGATACTGTAGGTCAGAACACACTAAATATCGCAAAAAACACTGAAAACTTAAATACGTTTTATTAATAAATTAGATTAATTAAATTAGTTTAAATAAATACATATATGTCATTCACTGAAGCATGTATTACACAAAATAACATTAACATTACCAAAAGGTTGACCCCCCTGATCGTCAATGTATAATTCTCACTCTGATTGTAGGCATACAAATATTAGGGTCAAAAAACATGTCAAAAATCGATTACAGTCTAGTAATCGATTTTTGATGTGTTTTTGATGCCAATGTTAGATGTCAATTTGATGTCATTTTGACATCAAATCGATTTGCATTTTTGACATTTTTTTTTATGTTGTTTCAACTGTTTTATCGTTTCTTCTATTCCAGGTGTGAAATTCTTAAATATGCACCATTGCACCAGAGCTTTTGTCGTCTGAAAGATCTGGTTACGCAAGTCTTGATGTCAGTACATAAACTGTTTACAGTGTAAAAATTTTAAACTACACGTGTCATGGTGATATTGATTCAGCGAGCGACAAACACATAGTATTGGCTTTGCGTGATTCCCTGTTCACCTCGGTGGCGTTTCTCCTCCTCCTCCTGGAGCCGAAACGCTTGCTTTAGCGAGAGCTCTTGAGTGGGATGTGAGGAGATTAGAGCTGATGCACGTGGGTGGTTTATTTACTGTCAATGCGGAGCCTTGCAGAGCTCTGATACCGTGAGAATTTAAAAGCATTTTTATCGCTATCTGTGGCAGTGGGTTGATCTTTTACACGCTTGGGTGTTCATTCCAGTCCTGGCTGTTGATGAGCTTAGTCATACTGCGTGTGTGTGCGGTCTTTCTCACTACGACATGCACTGAGCTAATGGGAGAAATGCACGGGGAGCTGTGAAAATGATTCAGATTCAAAATAAGCCACGGCGAGCATCCAACAGTCATTTGTTTTTGTTTTTTTTAAACCAAATGTTTTTTTGCGCATGTTTTTCGGCAAGGCACTGCAGGTGAAACAGTGTAAGGCGATGTCCACAGATTTTTTTATACTATTTGTTTTCTCCGTTTCAGCCTTCCGTCCATACTGAGACGGCATTTTAGGAAACTTAACATATATTTTTGAAAACGTTGTCCAAAGTGGATACATTTGAAAACAGCTTTTTGTGTTGTAGTGTGGACTGTCAAAATGGAGGCTTTCGAAAATGATGACGCTTTTTCATCATGTGACGCGGTCATGTGACCATTTCAGCTAATATGAATGACATTGTAAAGCAGATGTTTTGGATGCTGTCCATTTTGACTGCTTTATTAGAGATTATTGTCTGTTTGTACCATATTGTTCCATATTGCCTCTCTTCAAAGGACACAGAATGTTTACTGGGACCGATAGTTGCAACATTTTGGCCCAAGGTTTTAAAGAGATGGAAAGTAAATAAATGCCAGGCAGATATGATGCAGGTAAAAGCGTCATATCTGTGTGAATGCGCATTACATGAGCAAAAGCGTTTTCAGTCATTTTAGTGTGGATTATGGAAAGAATTGAAAACGATAGTGTGGACATGGAGCGTTTTCAGATGAAAATGCCATTTTCACGTTTATCTGGATTAGTGTGGATGTAGCTTAAAATATTAACTGATACTGTCAACCCAGGCTCATTATGGATACCGTACCCCTGTATACATTTCTGGAGAGCACAAAAAATGTCCCAGGAGCTACGTTTTTTGCAGTTTTTGTTTTCGCGAATCCTCGCAAGTGCCATTCGTGCCTGCTCTTCTCGCGTACATCACCAGAGGCCACTGTCGACTGACCGACTGACTGACTGACCGACCAACCGACCGATCCACCCACCCACCCCCTTCCCCAAACGACAGTGTTTTCAAAAGCACCGATTGACCCGCCCACCGGGGGGTTACCACGTTCTCACCCTGTTATTTACTTGTTTATTTTATTTTTTGCCTTTTATTTTTGTTTTACCTGCTTTCTGGAACCGTTCTTCACTTGAATCCCGTCATCACGGTCAACTCCTCTCTGCGTCTCAAAGTCCGCCGACAAACTGACGACAAACTGTGACCGCGGAAAAGCTGTCCACACGGAGGTAAGCGGCCAGCAAAGAAACAGAAGCTGTCTGCGACGTCATACCGCCCCGTAGCATTCATTTTAAAGATGAAATGCAGCCATACGTACCTCTGGCTGCATAATTTGCGTTCTCCAGAAATGTATACGGGGTACGTTTTCACAATGACCCTGTGTTGGATACTGTTGGATAAATTTCAATTTTGTTAAATAGTTTTTATTTATTTTATTTGTCAAAGGTTTTTACAAAGGGGAAATCTCTTTTTATCCCTCCATTATACAAAAAAATACTTTGATAAGCCACTTACTTTGATAAGTAAAGATTTTCACTTTTTTTGTAGAATGAAACCAGGAAAAATCAGACTGATACAATCAGGTATTCAGAATAAAGATGTGAATAAAACTGTGTAGTTTAGCGCTGTTGAAGTTGAGATTTACGGAAAAAAAGTAAGTTAGAGAGAATAACCTTTAAAAATATGTTCTGTAATTGAAATTTACAAATCCAAATTGATAAAGAATGATAAAAGAAACACTAAAAGGTGCATTTTGGTTGTTTTCATTCTATTAGACGGGAAAAAATAACACTTTATGAAAAGACAAAAACACAAAATCTCAAAATTGACGTGCATGATTTTTTCATTTTTTTGACTGCGTTGTCTTGCCTCTGACCTGGTGATTTTATGAAACATGTTTCATCTTCAGGGGAGAAAAATCTTATAGCATTTTTAGATGAAAACGCTGTTTTCAAATTTATCCAGAT
>CAIGQV010018201.1:3257908-3275465 GCA_903798115.1 Danio jaintianensis | reverse complement strand
GTGTGTGTGTGTGTGTGTGTGTGTGTGTGTGTGTGTGTGTGTGTGTGTGCATAACTTACATAACAACCAAATATCCCAACAAGTACACTGTAAAAAATGCTGGGTTCCACACAATTCCTTCATGTTGTCCCAACACAAAAGTTAACAATTATTTTTACAAATTTAAGTGGATTGAACATAAAACAATTAAGTTGTCCCCCCCAAAAAACGTAAGAATTGTGTTGTTTCAACTCATTTTAAATAAGTAGTTTAAACAAGCAGCAAAAGTCAGTTTCTGAGTGTATAGTATATCTAATAGATGTCTAAGAATCAGTGTTGGGCACGTTACTTTAAAAGTGTAATTAGTTATAGTTACTAGTTACTTCTCACAAATAATAACTGAGTTACATGATTATAAAAGTAACTAATTACCAGGGAAAGTAACTATTGCGTTACTTTAAAACAATCTAATTTGTCAAATGACTATAAAATAAATATAAAATATATTGACTTCTGCTCTCTTCATCTCTTCATTTATTTAAAAAACAGATTTTTTTTATACAATTTAAAACGACATCTTTGGATACCTTTTCTGCTGGAGATACTGTTGTCCTAAAAAACTAAGAAAAAAAAAAAGTAAAAAAAGAATAGTACACATACCTTAGGAACGGTATTGCAGAAAATTTTGACGGTTTTAAAACCTTGACTTTTCCAAAACCGTGGTATACCTTGAAAACAGTTATCGTCCCATGCCCAGTTGTGGGACAATGTGAGAGACAACGGCAGCATGTCCTCAACTATATATCTAGATATTATTTTGTTTAATTCTGTCTGAGTAATAAGTGTTTGCGCTGGAGAAAAATGAAGTTTTATTTGCTTTGACGTCGTGGCTTCGTCTCCTCCTTTGGTAGCAGAGCTCACGTTATCACCTACGTTCTTATCCACTATCCACGACGTGAAGCGCTTCATTAGATTAGAATCACTCATCACCGATGCAGAGAGACTCTTTTTTTCCTGGGCATAAGTTGCCGATACATAAACATTCTTGCCTTTCACCTCAACGAGGGAAAAGTAGTGCTTATATTTCCAGTTCTCAGTTACACCACATTCACAGACACACCAATCATCATCACTGGTTGGTTATGTGTCCCGCCACATCCCCGAACACACACACACCCCAGAGAAAGAGAGGTCTTACAGTATGGCTGAGAAGGACGCTGCTCACATAAAAACCGCTTCAGAGTTTTCAATTATAGTAACGTGCATTTTATTGTCAGTAACGGTAACGGCGTTGTAATGGGGGAAACAGTAATTAATTTGATTACTCGTTACTGAATAAAGTACCGCCGTTAGTAACGCCATTTATTTATAGCGCTGTTATTCCCATCACTGCTAAGAATAGGCCAAAACTAGACTAATTTGTGTAGACTAATTTGTCATTTCGGTCTAATTTGTCTATTTGACTGCTAGTCAAGTTTTGGGCAATTTTTAGGCCATTTTTAAATAACTGACAGCCCAAATTTAGCCTTGTTTTAGCAAACCGTCTATATTTAAATGTCTAT
The DNA here is from genome assembly GCA_903798115.1 of Danio jaintianensis. NCBI lineage: Eukaryota > Metazoa > Chordata > Actinopteri > Cypriniformes > Danionidae > Danio > Danio jaintianensis. The sequence goes on along the minus strand of CAIGQV010018201.1, from coordinate 3,273,924 downwards.
TAGGCTGCATTTACATTGCATGGTTCAAGTGACCCAATTGTAATTTTTTTCTCCCATGTGGCACAGATCGGATTCGGCCCATGTACGTGTAAGCAGGTTGTAAGCATGTACTCAAATCAGATTCAGGCCTTGTTCATATGTGGAAATTTATCTGATATGAATTGGATCCGTGTCCTCGTGTCTGCAGTGTAAGCAGATAGATCGGATTTTCACCTGTCAATGCGAGTCGCGCTCCATTAAAAACCTTATCGAATGACGTAAACTCTGACGCTTTCATTTGGGAACAGACTCCAGCAGAGTCCCAAACCTTACATTTCATATACTAGAACAAAAAAAAGCATTGTCATATAGCACAAGTAACGTTATTCAAGCATGTTAGCGAGCGAGCGAGAGAGAGAGAGAGCGCAATATCCGTCACGTAAACAATATATAAAACTGTTGCATACATCACATGCATAAATCATGCCATGGACATTACATTAAGATGCCTACTGGTTTAATGGCCAAATAGTTTTTTTTATTATCGTAAACTACAGTAAAACAACTTGTCAAAAAGAATACAAAAAATGAAACCCTGCTGCGAACAGATTAAATACAGGAATGGAGAAAAGGGCACTCTTTTATTATCAGCTGTCAGTCAGCGCTTTTTTTCCTGGTCATTGCGTCTTTGCCGTGTGCAGTGTCAATGCAGACAATCAGATACGAGTCACTTTTAAAAGATGATGTAAGTAGGTCATCAAAAAAATGAGATACAGTCACAAAATCGGAATTGACCATCAAGATCTGCAGTGTAAATGCAGCCTTATAGACACCAAATTTGCTTGCTGGGCAGTTTTTTAGAAGAGCTCTCAATAATATCTCAAGCTGGGTTCAGATTACAAAGTTTCAATAAACAGTCAAAGGGTTTTTATCCAATTCCTCCAAAACCAAAAGCCCTTTTTTACACCTAAGATGCGTTTTCGTCAATCCCCACTAAATACGTATAAAATGTGTCTAAAACGTTTGTGACAGTCGGCGATGATCTGTTATTATTTGTTTTGGTGGGAAGTGGTGGATTGCAATTAAAGTGGATTTCGAACGCCTGGACTGCGATTGGTTCCAGGTCACACATGCGGCCATGCGCATATTGAGAGTGTGTTTGTTCGTTTTTCAGCTCTGCTTGCTTTCAAAATGAATATGGTTGTTGTTACTTGCGATTCTTAATATGAAGGAATTGGTTTTTTGTGCTTCATTAGAGCTCTGTAAACTTTCAGAGCATGTTGTAATATGGAGCAGTTGGTGAATTATCATTTTCTGGTCTTTTGATTGAGAGAGTATTGCATTATTATGTGCAATATCATGACTTTATAAACAGCTCAATTTAGTGTTCATTCATTCATTTTCTTTTTGGCTTAGTCACTTTATTAATCTGGGGTCGCCACAGCGGAATGAACCGCCAACTTATCCAGCATATGTTTTATGCAACAGATGCCCTTCCAGCCGCAACCCATCACTGGGAAACATCCATACACTCCCATTCACACACATACACTACGGACAATTTAGATTACCCAATTCACCTATAGTGCATGTCTTTGGACTTGTGGGGGAAACCAGAGCACCCGGAGGAAACCCACGCCAACACGGGGAGAACATGCAAACTCCACACAGAAATGCCAACTGACCCAGCCGAGGCTCGAACCAGCGACCTTCTTGCTGTGAGGCGATTGTGCTACCCACTGCGCCACGTGACGCTCAATTTAGCATTTTTTTCTTTATTTAGGGTGTATTTTGTTTTGTCAAGCACTCAGAAAACATGCATGAACTGAAAATATTTTTAAAATGTGAAGAAACTTTTTTTTTCTTAGTAGATTTTTTAAGCCAATTTGACTTAATTCAAGCTAAACGTAATGAAATTATAATCAGTTATTTTGCAATACAGACACATTGGAAGTATACGTGCTTCAGTCTACACTGTTGTGAAACCACAAAACGCACTTAAACATCCAATTGACTGCAGTTTCTAGGTAAAATAACCACTAGGGGGCAGTATGACGCTAACAGCTTTTGTTCCTTTTCACATTAATAATATTTACAATAGTGTGTGGGTGTTTCCCAGTACTGGGTTGCGGCTGGAAGGGCATCCGCTGCGTAAAACATATGCTGGATAAGTTGGCGGTTCATTCCACTGTGGCGACCCCTGATAAATAAAGGGACTAAGCCAAAGGAAAATAAAAGAATGAATATTTTTGACCAATAAAAGATTGTTTTGATCAGTAGCTCACTTTGTACGATGTTGCTTTTAGGTTCGAGTCTGATAAAGAACGATTTGACAAAAGAAATAAAAGCAATGTAAAATAATGGTAAAACTATGTGGTGATAGTGCACTTTTCTCTTACGTTAGCATTTGAAAACACTATTGGTTGGATTTAAGGTTTGGTAATCTGAACAATAAGCCCGGCCTTCTTGTGGACGTTTACGTGAAAAACGTGTATCAAAAGTGTAGGCCGAAGCACGTATTTCCAGACTAATTATAAATGTAACTATAGAAATTAATTACTGATGCAATTACATGCAGATGATTTAAAAATGCAAAAAGGCTAGGGCTGCACAATATATCGTTTTAGCATGTCAAACAATTTTAAGTGAATTTAACCCATCTGAACACAAGAAATCATAAAGTCTGCCACTTTAACAAATTTGTGTTTAATTGTGTTTTATTATTTATACTATGAAGACTATTGACCTTATTCTTTAATGCGGAAGTGCGCTCGTTTGCTTTACAACTTTCGATTCAGTTTCCTATGGGAGAAATGACAAGGAATAATAAACGGCAGAAAACGGTCAAACTACTTGCTCTACAAACAAGTGTGTTCATGACTATACATAAAAAGTTGAATAATATGATAAGAAAATATCAGTTTGCAACATCAAGCAGCATAACGAGCTGTTTTAAACGTCTAAAAATCAATGGAAGTGAATGAGAGCGGAAGTGTCGAGCCAAATAATTCCAATGGTGGCGCCCGCTCGTACGTTAAGAATAAGGTCAATACCATGTCATTTTACACTTGATTATCAAATTTCTGTATCTCAATACTGTTTCAGTGGAGCTCAAGACTCCACCGAAAACTATAAAGCAATGTTTATTTTATTTTTTATCTCTGTTCTGTTGTTTTCATCTGTGGTTTAATTGATTTTATTTTGTATATATATATATATATTTTTTTTTTAATTTTTTTAATTTTATGCAGATGCACTCCTAAAAAATCATCCCAATCAAAAAAAAAATAAATAAAATGATGAATTCTTTCCAAAAAATATTACATTTTATTTATATCACACAAAATGTCCAATATCGTGCAGCCCTAGTATGTACAGTACATAAGTGAATTGTACCAAATGATTAATTGAAATGTATGTACTCTACATAAGGCCATTACTGTATTATAAAGTGGAACCCAAAGTACTGAAACAAAAACATAGAGCAAAACTTAATTATGACCATTAAAGACTTAATAAAAAGTGTCCAAAATCCCTCCAAAATCAAAACGCATTAACTAGTGCAGTGTTTCCCAACCCTGTTCCTGGAGGCACACCAATAGTACATATTTTGGATGTCTCCCTCATCTGACCCATTTATTTCAGGTTTTGGAGTCTCTTCTAATGCTCTGAGTTGATTCAGGTGTGTTTGAATAGGAAGAGGTTGAAAATGTGTACTGTTGGTGTGCCTTCAGGAACAGGGTTGGGAAACACTGAACTAGTGACACATTTCAGCCAGTTTTGTCTCCTTTTTGGTGAAACATCTGAGACAACATGGCTAAAAAAAACAAAAACTCAATTACGCAAACAAATAATAAATTCCTCCGGGAGTGATGGACAAAAATCTATCACAAAACAAACTCGACACCAGTTGGTTCTTAAGCAGAATGATGCGTACGCACAAAACTATGCTAAAACACACTCTTTTGCACGCACAGAAAGTCTTTCTCAAACACACGCATGGATGCATTTGCCCACACACAGACACTCACACAAATGTACGAATGCATCTGGACGCAAACACACTCCTCCTCGCACACGCATGAATGAATTCGCGCATAAACACACACTCGCAAATGTCACCCTGCCATGTGATTTAATGAACTCGGTCACCCTTTTAGATGCAGTCTCTCTCTCTCGGAGGACTGAAGCGTCTAATTTCTCATCAGATTCCTGCTGTTCGGACGCACCTGCTGTGCTTTTTAGAGAAGCATATCTGATGTCCCACACACTGCTGTCAGTCCTGCATTGTAAAAGCCTTCAAAAGCAATTAAAAGTTAGCAGACTCTTGTTTCTGTGCGTTTTTGTGTGTCGAGCGATTCCTTCTTGAACATAAATGCGCGGCGTCTGAGTGTTTGCTAGAGAGCACTCGATGCAAGCCAGAAAAGTGTTGTATAATCAAGAAAAACACCCAAACATGGCATTCAAACAAATGCAGCTCGAATCCAAATTGAAATCTGCTCCATTTCACGTTTTATTCCATCACAACAGCGGAAACGTGGCACTCGGACACATCGAGTTAAACGTATTTTAGTGCAATTCTATTTCATTCTCTATAGGACAATTTATTTTAAACACTCCAAGAAATGCTGGGTTATTTAAACCCAAATTGGGTAAAATATAGACTAAACCAAACAAATTTGGTCCTATGAATTGAATTAAAATAATTAAAGGTGCAGTATGTAAGTTTGACACCCAGTGGTTGAACTAGGTATTACATTCCTGGATCAAAACAAACGCGAGTCTCAAGCCTAAAGGCTGATTTAAATCATGTTCTAAATAAAAGCAACGGCACCTCCTCGGCAAAGGAGTTTTTGTTCTAACCAACACCTCGAATTAATATATTAGAAACGGCTTCTATTTGTCACAGGTGAACAACAGGAAAAACTGACAATGATCACCTCAGGTACACCTCATGTGCTTTATTCAGTGTTAAATGCTAACAATTGAAATTGAACTTTAGAACTAAGAACTAATGCAAACCAACACACATCAGTGATTCAGCATGTACATTTAATAATGTTAAAGAGGTTTAATATGTTAATATGTTAATATTAATTAGATTATAAACCTTACTATTTCATGAGTGAGTGCATATTCTGTGCTTCTGAATGGCTGTATTTAAATTTCTGTCGTGTTTCGTCTGGTGCAAACAGCCAAATTGCTTATCACTGCAAATCTTGTCACCTAGCGTGTTGTTAGGACACCTGCTCACCTAATGTTTACGTTCCTAATATTTATATCATTTGCTAATTAATAACCTCATGTGGAACTCTGAATCTGCGTCTCATTTCAGAGTCTGCTACTGTTCACCGGAGGTCGCATTTCGGTCACGGACGCATGCTTTGAGAGCCTTTCTGACTGAATGAATGAAATAATCGAGGCAACCCGGGCTAAAAATATAATTGGCTAAACTGGCATTGGGCGGGTTAAAAGAACCTAAACAAAGACAGCTTTCCAGCACGTAACGCACATTTTCAAAGCAGAATATCTGACTTCAGCATTGTTTTTCAGATAAACAAGAATGTTCACTTGCCATGTTTCTGAAATATCTGCAAACATATTATGGTATTTTTATGCTTTAGAAGAGTCAAAAACTTACATACAGCACCTTTATCCCGGGAGTTGGGTTAGACCCTATTATACCCAGAATTGGGTTGAAATAACCCAGCCTTTTTTAGAGTGAAGTTTTAAATTGTTTATTTATTTATTTATTTATATTAATTTTTTTATTTTATTATTATTTGTCACTGGGAAAGAGTAAATAATTCTGATGTAAAATGATGCTATAGTAATTTGTGTACAGATGATTTGAATAAGAAAATTAATTCTGTTCTTTCTTTTTTCAAAAACATAAAGAGAATGTTTTAAATGAGTTCTATTACATTTCAGCATTCTATTACAAATCCAAAATAAAAGACACATATGCAACTCCAATTTCATTCTCTATAGGACAATTTATTTTACATTTTTAAATTATTAGTTTTTTTATTCATATTATTATTATTATTATTATTATTATTTGTAACTGGGAAAGAGTAAATAATTCTGATGTAAAGTGTTGCTATAGTAATTTGTGTACAGATGGTAAATTTAAGTATTTTTTCTGTTCCTCCTATTTTCAAAAAGAATCAAGACAATAGGTACGTTTCCATCCACCTATTTTTATGCGCATTTTGGATATGCGCATAAAAAATCGGTTGATGGAAACGCTAAGATGCGCATAAATTTTGGAAATGCGCATAAAAAATGTATGTGCATAACTGAGAAGGATAAACTTTTTATTCGATAAGAAAAGATGCGCATAAACTGCGATGGAAACACTTTTACCGAACAAATTCCAGTATGCGCATTAAAAAAAAGGTCATGTGATTTGGTTATAAGAGATCATGTGATGATAAAAATGTGTGTAAATGGACAAACCAGCAGGCTGATCACATTGTAAAACATCTGAAATGTTGTTTTGGTCATTCCAAAATGCCTTAACCATTTCAGTATTAGTGTTATTATATTATTAATGACCTCCAGAATTGTTAAGAGCGTCTGTGCTCCGCGTCTCACGCCTTCAAACGCCACCACGCGTTCATTGCGTGTCAGCATTGCCTTCTGAGGCGCAAGTCATTTATTAAATGAAGAAAAGATTCACGCAGCTTCTCCTACCTCAGCAAATTCCGTTTTTACTGTTGATATTTGGCGCCATTTAATCAGGAAGTGACGATTTTGTTCTCTTTGACTCGTTGGATGGAAACACTGCTTTATTCGCACATCTTTTATGCGATATTCCAGTTTTGCGCATAAAGTTATTTCGCATTTTTGGATGGAAACATAGCTAATGTTATAAATGAGTTCTATTACATTCCAGTGTTCTAATAATTCCAAAACAAAAGACGTGTGGGAAACTAATTCTATTATACTCCGTTTCATCATTCATTCATTCATTTTCCTTTGGCTTAGTTTCTATTTTAGAGGTCGCCACAACGGAATGAACCGCCAACTATTCCAGCAGTTTTACACAGCGGATGCCCTTCCAGCTGCAACGCAGTACTGGGAAACACCCATACACTGTCACATTCACACACACACACACACACACATACACTACGGCCAATTTTGTTTACCCAATTCACCTATAGCGCATGTGTTTGGACTGTGGGGGAAACCGGAGCACCCGGAGGAAACCCACGCCAACACAGGCAGAACATGCAAACTCCACACAGAAATGCCAACTGACCCAGCCGGGACTCAAACCAGCGACCTTCTTGCTGTGAGGTGACAGTGCTAACCACTGAGCCACCGTGCCGCCCATATTCAATTATTAAATTACAACTGCTGATTAAATACAAAAGTAACAATGTATTCAGTTTCATTTCAGTTCCAATTTAGTCCAATTCAGTTTAATTAAAATCAGCTCTGCCAAATGTTATGTATTCCAGGTTTAGATTTTTTTTATATTCCAAAAAAATCACTTTTATTTCAATCCAACATTCTTATGACAAAAAAACAACCAAATATGAGGCAGAAATTACATTCTGTTCAGTTTAATTATAATTAATTCACATGTAGTTTCATTCATTTTCCTTCCGCTTAGTTCCCTTATTTATCAGGAGTCGCCACAGCGAAATGAACCGCCAACTATTCCAGCATATGTTTTACGCAGCGGCTGCCTTTCCAGCTGCTATCCAGTACTGGGAAACACCCATACACTCTCACATTCACACACACACTCATACACTACGGCCAATTTAGTTCATCCGATTCACCTATAGCGCATGTGTTTGGACTGTGGGGGAAACCAGAGCACCCGGAGGAAACCCACGCCAACACGGGGAGAACATTCATTTATTCATTTTCTTTTCGGCTTAGTCCCTTTATTAATCTGGGGTCGCCACAGCGGAATGAACCACCAACTTATCCAGCATATGTTTTACACAGCGGATGCCCTTCCAGCTGCAACCCATCACTGGGAAACACCCATACACACTCATTCACACACGTACACTATGGACAATTTAGCCTACCCAATTCACCTATACCACATGTTTTTGGACTTGTGGGGGAAACCGGAGCACCTGGAGGAAACCCATGCCAACACGGGGAGAACATGCAAACTCCACACAGAAATGCCAACTGGCCCAGCCGGGACTCGAACCAGCGACCTTCTTGCTGCGAGGCAACAGTGCTAACCACTGAGCCAGGTGAATTGAATAAACTAAATTGGCTGTAGTGTATGAGTGTGTGTGTGTGTGTGTGAATGAGTGTGTATGGGTGTTTCCCAGTACTATGCTAAAAGATATGCTGGAGTAGTTGACGGTTCATTCCGCTGTTGTGACCCCTGATGAATAAGGGACTAAGCCAAAGGAGAGTGAATGAATGTGTCAACGTAGCTTAACATACACTCAAAAAATGACTTTCGCTGCTTGTTCAAACTACTTATTTATAATAAGTAATATAACTGCTCCGGGTGTGTGTTCACGGTATGTGTGTGTTCACTAACTGTGTGTGTGCACTTGGATGGGTTAAATGCAGAGCACAAATTCCAAGTATGGGACACCATACTTGGCCACACTACACTTCACTTCACTTCACTTCACTTCATAAGTTGAAACAACATAATTATTAAGGATTTTTTGGGACAACCTAATTGTGTTATGTCCAATCCACTTAAGTTGGTAAAAGATGATTAAGTTAACTTAATCGATTTGTGTCAGGACAACATGAAGGAATGTTGTAGATGTAGAAAATAAGTCTATTTTTTTTATTATAAGCTGAATTCAATTCGGTTTGACTCCAATTTACATCTCTTTTTTTAGATGAGATGTACACACTTTTCCATTTCCATTCTACTCCGCTATACTTTAAGTTTTGAGAAGTGCTCTTAAAAACCACGAGCCGCTGATATTTGTGAATATCCACAGCTGAGATAGAAATCTGGCTGCGAGTGGTTTAATGTTTGACTCGGTGTCTCCAGATAAACAGATGGGAGTAAAGTGCAGATCGTACAGCACACAGACAGTAGTGAACACACAGCACAATGACTCATTACCTAAAGGTCACACAGGAGCGCTTCACTCTGACAAGAGGAGATCACTAACAACACACACGCGCACACACACATACACACGCACGCACGCACGCACGCACGCACGCACGCACGCACACACACACACACCAAACCACAAGAGCTCTACAGCACTCAACATCATCTCAGATGGTTTCAAATAAGCTTTAGAAGACGCCAAAACAGCCAAATATCAAGGTTTATTATAATGAAGTCCAATTTTTTTTAATGTACTACCTAACTTTACGTCTGTTACAGTGATTATTTTGTTTGTTCATGTTAAGTATTGACTTTTGATTTATATATTGCATTACTAAATGTTGAATCTAACAGCGGGCATTGAATTATTAGAAAATAATGCACACCCGAGGTGGTGATGCAATGATGTTACACCTCGGGTGTGCATTATTTTCTTATAATTCAATGGTCCGCAATGAATTACACTTATACTATTGTTCAAACATCTAAACACACTGTTCGGATGTTGTATTTCAGACATTTGTTGGGTTTTTGTCCTCAAAATGCTCCTGTGTGTTGCACTAGTTTTTACGCATCTCATCTAAAGCCTTCTGTTTAGATTTGATGTCGCTGTGAAATTATTGAAATCCTTCAGCGTAGTGATATGAAACTGTAATGTGGCCAAGATCTGTCTGGAACTACTTTAGCTGTGTTTGTTTATCTGACACTAACAGCACACTCTCAGAAATAAAGGTACAAAATTTGTCACTGAGGCAGTACCTTATTAAAAGGTACATTTTTGTTTCTAACAGGACATTAAAGGTACATATTACTACCTAAAAAGTACAAATGTGAACCTCTTAGTACCTTAAAGGTATAAAAGTGTACTCTAAAGGTATAAACGTGTACCCTAAAGGTACCAATGTCCCTCTACACACACTTTAGCTGTGTGTGTTTATCTGACAATAACAGCACACTCTCAGAAATAAAGGTACAAAATCTGTCACTGGGGCGGTACCTTTACAAAAAGTAAATTTTTGTTCCTAACAGGTCCTTAAAGGTACATATTAAAACCTAAAAAGTTCAAATGTGTACCTCATAGTACCTTAAAGGTATAAAAGTGTACCATAAAGGTACTAATGTCCACCTGTACGCTACAAAAGTGTACCTTTTGAACAGTAAACTATTTATTTCTGAGTGTGTAGAATATTCATCATCCAATCAGAATCAAGCATTCAACAGCCCTGTTGTATAAAGCGTGATAAAACACACAGACGCCCACACAACACACACACACAAACGCTATCTGTATGGGGATCCGCTATAGTTTTCATTAACTTAACAATATTTCTATCCACTGAACCTTAGCCTACACCTAAACCGAACTTACACAAATGTATTTCATTTTAAAACGCATAGGTTTACTTATGTTTATGCCTGACGTCCATTCTACTCTGACATCTTCGACCTGTGAAAACAAAGGGTTTTGAAAACGCTGAAGGCCTCGTTTTGTTTGGAAATACTGGTCTTGTGTTTCAGTGTTGACGGACTAAAATGCAAACTTTTGAAAACAGAGGCGTGGCCATCCACAGTCACTCTCTGATTGGTCTTCTAGTCCAGTGTTTCCCCAACCCTGTTCCTGAAGGCACACTAACAGTACACATTTTCAACCTTTCCCTAATCAAACACACCTGAATCAACTCATCAGAGCATTAGAAGACACTCCAAAGCCTGAAATCAATGGGTCAGATAAGGGAGACATCCAAAATACGAACTGTTGGTGTGCCTCCAGGAACAGGGTTGGGAAACATTGTTCTAGTCTATTACGTATCGTTTCCTGATTCGTCAAGCCTGTCTAATATGATCATTACACAAGTGGTACAATGCAATTATGGATGTTTGCGAAGTTTGCAAATGCCAAGTGAGCATGAATAGTCACATATCATACATTTTAGGCTATATAGTGTGGATGGAGATTTCTGAAACACCAGTCTGGACGAGGAGCGTTTTCATTCTAATAACATCTTTTTAAAACGAAAAAGGACTAGTGTGAATGGCCACTCAGAGGAAACTCTTTATATGCAAAATATTCACAGGATAGTCTCATGCTTTATTATCATTGTGGGGACAATTTTAACCTGAGCACACACACATTAGGTATACTACACACACATACACACACCCACAGAGTTGACCTTTTGATGCCGCTGTTATTCCAGCAGTGGTTTGCAGTTGGTATTGACACCACATATCGATAGCTCAAAGGTCATTCATTAGGACTGCTACATTCATTCATTCATTTTCTTTTTTCTAGTCCCTTTATTATTCTGGGGTCGCCACAGCGGAATGAACCACCAACTTATCCAGCATATGTTTTACACAGCGGATGCCCTTCCAGCTGCAACCCATCACTGGGAAACATCTATACACACTCATTCACACACATACACTACGGACAATTTAGCTTACCCAATTCACTTATAGCGCATGTCTTTGGACTTGTGGGAGAAACCGGAGCACCCGGAGGAAACCCACGCGAACACGGGGAGAACATGCAAACTCCACACAGAAACGCCAACTGACCCAGCCGAGGATCGGACCAGCGACCTTCTTGTTGTGAGGCGATCGTGCTACCCACTGCGTCACCGTGACGCCCAGGACTGCTACAGAAACCCTATTTAACATTAGTTTGCTTCCTTCAAGACTATTAATACTGGCTTGAAGAGGAACGAACATTTCATCTCACGAGAGACACATCAGATGCTCCTCTGAGACTTCAGAGTTCAGAGCACAACAGATGTGTCCATTCACAAAAAACACTGTCTATGAAGCATAAATGCTGTAAAAAATGCTGGGTTCCACACAATCGATTTGTGTTCGGACAACGTGAAGGAATTAAGTTAACTTATTAGTTTTTACACATTTAAGTGGATTGAACATAAAACAATTAAGCTGTCCCCCAAAAAAACTCAAGAATTGTGTTGTTTCAGCTTAATTCAAATAAGCAGTTTGAACAAACAGCAAATGTCATTTTTTGAGTGAATATAAAAGTGTTCTAATGGTGCGTTCACACATGCGGATGAAGCATCAAGCGCGAGTGATTTACATGTTAAGTCAATGCAAAGACACGAATAGACATCCTGTGGCGCGATTCATGCGAATGAGGCGGCGCCAATGACGCGATTTGCGCAAATGAAGTGACAAATGAAGTGACACGTTTTGCGCATTTGACGAGTTGGAAAATCTGATCTTTAGCGGACATTTGAGCCCTGTTAACCAATCAGGAGCTTGCTCTTGTAAGGGCGTGATTATGACGTAGCGCCTGTTATTGGTGTCCCGAGGGGAAATCCTCCTGCTGACACGGGACAACAGCTCATCAAACTGGGCTGGGCTCAGTCGGAAGCACCGCTGAAAGCTTCCAGCATCCAGGTATAATTTCTGGAGGAGTTGATGAACACAGAGCTGGTGCACCTCAGAAAGGATCTAATGGGCTCAGACACGGCGCCGAACGAATCTACACTGTTTTTCAGCTTTCCTAAAGCACATAAAGCACAGCTACTCTCCCAATAAAATCCATGTTAGCCATTCAGCAACGAAACTAGAGTCACCGGGCAGACGAAAGCCCTGCCCATGATGCGAATCCACGTCTGTTGTGAAGTGAATTTGACACGCAAATAAAGTGAATTTGACGTGCGAATGAAGCGAGTAATCTCAAAATGTTACACATCTATTTATGCGCAAATAGTGTGATTTATTCGCGCAAGACACATCTGGTGTGAACACAGCATAATGGTGCGTTCACACCAGATATGGATGAAGCATCAAACGTGAGTGATTTACATGTTAAGTCAATGCAAAGATTCGAATAGACATCTTGTGGCGCGAATAATGAGATTCACACAAATGAAGCGGCACGAATTGAGCGTTTTGTGTGTTTGACGCACTTACCGCACGAATCGCACGATTCGCTCGAGTTGAACTTTAGCAGACATTCATGCCGCGTTAACCAATCAGGAGCTTGCTCCTGTAGGGGTGTGATTATGACATAGCACCTGTTGTTGGTGTCCTGAGGGAAAATCCTCCTGCCGACACTGGACAACAGCTCATCAAACTGGGCTCGGCTCAGTCGGAAGCACCGCTGAAAGCTTCCGTCATCCAGGTATAGTTTCTGGAGGAGTTGATGAACTCTCAGAGCTGGGTGTACTTCAGAAAGGATCTAGTGGACACTCTACGCTGTTTTTCAGTCTTCCTTAAGCACATAAAGCACAGCTAATTTGACAATAAAATCCATGTTAGCCATTCAGCAACGAAACTAGAGTCACCGGACAAACATTAGCCTCGCCCATGACGTGAATCTGCGTCTATTGTGAAGTGAATTTGACAAATGAAGCAAGTAATCTCAAAATGTTCACGCGTCTATTTACGCACGAATAACGTGATTTATTCATGCAAGACCTGTTTGGTGTGAACACAGCATTACGTTTTAAAGGGACACTTTTTAATGTTCATTCTCTCATTCTTCTTATATTTATTAAATAAATCCAGCCCAGGTGAGTCTTTCAGAAAATTAACAGCCTGTGTATTCTTCAGTGTCTCTCACACATATACACACACACACACACACACATCCCCTGAGCTTTAGCAAATAAATGATCGAAGGTTTGGAGCTGTGCAATTGTCGTTGACAAAATGACACTAAACTTTTATTGAGCCTTTGGCGAGAGTGACAAACACACACACAGACACATGCATACACAAACACGCACGCACGCACGCGCACACACACACACACACACACAGGCTAATGTAATAGGATGATACATGGAGTCCAGAAATAACAGCATTGTCAGACTGCATTGAGCGTGTGCTAATCTGAATGAGGCCAGAGGGTAAATCATGAAGCGCAGGAGGAGATGAGAACACCGCGAGACCCTCCAAAACACTCCAGTGTGATTGGAAGTGAGCGCAGTGTAACTGAATTGAATGGAAATTAATGATTCAGAAATGAAATTATGCTCGAGTGAATGGACGAAAAGTAATGCGACATCTGAAGAAAAGGGACAGAGCTGTCTACATGCTCTCATTAAGTTATTCAGCAATGGAAATTCAATATCTACATTTTCCCCGATGTAGGTAACACTGGTGAGGCGAGATACTCTAGTGCATGCTGCTAACTCAAATTTAGATGAAGTGACCATTAAAGATTACGTTTCAGTAAAAAAAAATCATACTAATAAACATCATGCCCACAAATTGAAAAAAACAACTAGAAAAAAATTTAAGGAAATGAAAAAAACAAATGTTCTTTCAGTTAACATAGCAAAAACATAGAAAACATGATTGCTTAAAGGGTCACGAAACACCAAAACACATTTTTTGAGATGTTGACAGTCATATATATGTCCCACGTTGCTAAAAACACTATTAGGACACATATATTTAGCTAACAGGTGAAAATTAGTTGTTTTTGCGTTGTTTAGAGCAAATTCGTTCTTCCGGTTTGAAGATTTTTTTGAAGCTGCGTCACGGCGATGAGATCATTGTGTAAACTCCAGTGTGGAGACTGGCTGTCTGTACCAGCCGGTACAAAGTGACGTCATTGAGTTTTTAGCATTAATTCATGAGAAAGACTTGGTTCGAACCAATCAGCGCGCTCTATTGTGAACGAGATGCAACTTCATTAATATGCATGATATAGCTTCGAAAACTCCTTTTACCTGTTACAGTGTTCAGAGAGATGCCATGTTGTGTTGCCAACTGTAATTCAAATAAGTAGTAGAAGAATTGTTCGGAGACATGGGTGTTGCATTTATAAATGTGCTGCAACAAAGGTTTTTTTTCCATTTGCCCGCGATGACAGCACAGCTTGCATATCAAAATTATGTTTGTAAGGAAAAATTTTTACCCAAGAGCTTTTCGAATCTGGAAATGGTGAAATCCAGATTTGCCACTCGTCTTCTTTTAAAAAAAGACGCGGCTCCAGTTGGTGTTGATTGTCCTGTCTCCACAGATTTGGTAAGTGTGTGATCAATGTTCTTTGTTTATGTTTATTCAGATGGGAAAGTTAGATCATCAGCAGTACTCTTTCAGTTTTTAAAGACACACCTTAGTCAAAATGATTTAGTTACTAAGTTTACAGTAATATCACTACAATATTATGAACTGAAAATCCTCCACTTCCAAACAGCTCTCAGATCCGCTGTAAATGCTGCTCTCCGAATCTCCCCTGTGTCTGTGTTTGTGTTGCCGGTGTGAAAATCAGCGTGTGCACGTAATAAAATTTCCCCTTTTCATGCAAACCCTTCCCTCTTTCGCCACTCGACACTCCCACCTAAACAAAGCTGGACTCACCCACTTTTCAGACTTTTTTCAAACTAGAGGTGTGAAAACAGCCTGCTGAGACAGGAGGGTTTCATGGCCCTTTAAAAAAGGTGAAAAGATCCTAAAAAAACATAAGGCAAAAAGTGACATGACCACCAAGTTTAAATAAGACAACAATTAAAGAATAGAAACCTTAATCTACTTCCAAAGCATTTGCAATGCACATTTGAACTGTATATATGAACACGTCTGAGCGTCTGAATTTCACACCTTCACTAGCCCGGTTTCAATCTTAAAAAGGGCTTCAGACTGTTACTACCTAGATCTCCCTACTAAAGTGGCCATGTGAGAATCTAGATTTTTTGAAATATATATTTTACTTATACATTTAATGTGCAGTGGAACTTTGGACTGATGAGATTTCGCTGTTTCGCAGCAAACTAAATGTCTTGTCACAGCTGATTAAGTCAAAACTCTGATTGCAATTTGGGAGTGATTTGTCACAGTCTGAAAGATGTTTGTATGAACGATGCCTGCATGTCTGAATCCCTGTGGTGTATTTTTTTTATGACTAGAGTAACCTTTAACTTCTTTTTTTAGCTTGTTTCACTTCTTCACGGGGGCAGTCGTGGCCTGGTGGTTAGAGTGTTGGACTCGTGAT
>CAIGQV010018201.1:3229040-3242908 GCA_903798115.1 Danio jaintianensis | reverse complement strand
ATGTTTTAATCAGTTAATTCAGATTTAATGAATTGATTTGTGATAATGAATTAATTACTATTATTATTATTATTATTAATAATATTATAAAGAGATGTTTTTTATTTATGTCAGCTGTTTTATTTGTTTATTTATTTTGTATATGCTTTACATGTTTTGTAGTAAACATTGAAATGCTATATTTGAATATGTAAATGAGCCATGTACTAATCTAGTCAATATGAAATGTAAATGCAAGTAAATAAAATGAAGTAATATGAAATGACCAAATAAAATCTTATAACCATGGTAAAATGATAGTACATGATTTTACATCAGCAAATGTAACAGTAAACTAAAATGTCATGTTTAATTCAATGTGTTACTTTTTATTTATTTGATCAATGTGTTGTTGTGTTTTTTTTTATTTGATTGTCTTATTAATTAGCTTTTATCAACTGACATAATCTACATCATTTCCCTACAGTGTCCAAATACCACACTTTCACAATAGTACACATTCACTATATACAATTACAGAAATATATACAAAAATGTACCAATATATAATATATAAATCGACAATATACAATATATAAATTAATATCTGCACGTGGTACAGCCCAAAATTGTATTACCATAGTAAATATCCACACACACACACACGCACACACAAAAAGGCATTGCCATTGCACACCTGACACATGTGCATATGTGTCCATTAATAATATGATAGATGTGTACTATGTATTCAAAACATAATTTCCTGAGGCTGTAAATGAAAGATAGTAATGTTGTAAATAACGTTCAGTTTCTTGCACAGATCGATCTTGCACAGATTGAGCGCTGTCATATTGATTCTGTATGTGTTTTTATGACTCTCAAAGTGCTGCTATATGTTGACTTGCATTTTATGAATCATCAAAAATCTCCGTTTCAGCTGAAAATCATCTTTAATGTTCAACTGAAGAAAATAAAGAGAAAGAAATCTATTATTTTTCATTTTTAGGTGAACTGACCCTTTAAATGGATAGTTCCCCCCAAAATGTAAACTCCGTCATCATTTACTTGTTTCAAACCTCTATGGGTTTCTCTCTTTCCTCTTTCAAGACATATTTTTTCTAGATTATTACAAGAATGTTTTCCTGTGTTTGTACATGAAAAAACAAATATTGAACACAGTAAAATTTTTGTTTCTCAATACTTTTGCATGTAAAACTTTTAATATTTTTTTGCATTAAACTGGCTAGATGGACCATAGTAAAGCGTTTTCTTTCCAATGATACCTAATTTTTGTTTGGGGTCGAGAACAGTTATATTTTAATTTAGGTAGTTGTAAAAACCTGTAATCATTGACTTCCACAGTACACCTGACAAAAGTCTTGTCGTTGAAGTTTTAGGAACAACAAATAATAACTTGACTTCTAGTTGATCATTTGGTATCAGCAGTGGCTTACATGAAAGGCAAAGGCCTCTAGATTACGCTGATTTTACTCAAATAATAAATAATCATGCCTTGATTTTTAATTATTTAATTAGGACAGTAAGGTCTGATTTTGCTTAGACAAAAGTCTTGTCACTTAACAGAAATAATGTACAGTATAGAATATAAAGTCATGGTGCAGTGGAACAAGAATGAATATTGTGTATGAATCTCATGAGCTTGGAGGACTGCATCCATACATCTCTGCAGTGACTCAAATCACTTATTAATAAAGTCATCTGGAATGGCAAAGAAAGCGTTCTTGCAGGACTCCTAGAGTTCATTAAGATTCTTTGGATTTATCTTCAATGCCTCCTCCTTCATCTTACCCCAGACATGCTCAATAATGTTCATGTCTGGTGACTGGGCTGGCCAATCCTGGAGCACCTTGACCTTCTTTGCTTTCAGGAACTTTGATGTGCAGGCTTAAGTATGAGAAGGAGCGCTATCCTGCTGAAGAATTTGCCCTCTCCTGTGGTTTGTAATGTAATGGGCAGCACAAATGTCTTGATACCTCAGGCTGTTGATGTTGCCATCCACTCTGCAGATCTCTCGCACGCCCCCATACTGAATGTAACCCCAAACCATGATTTTTCCTTCACCAAACTTGACTGATTTCTGTGAGAATCTTGGGTCCATGCGGGTTCCAGTAGGTCTTCTGCAGTATTTGTAATGATTGGGATGCAGTTCAACAGATGATTCATCAGAAAAATCTACATTCCAACATTTTTTCAAATGATCAACTAGAAGTCAAGTTATTATTTGTTGCTCTTACAACTGACATCCACGACAAGACTTTTGTCAGGTAGTGTATTTGTTTTTCCTACTACAGAAGTAGTCAATGGTTACAGGTTATCTTCAAAATATGTTCCTTTGTGTTCAACAGAAGAAAGGTTTGCAACCACTTGAGGGAGAGTAAATAGCGAGTAAATTCTCATTTTTGGGTGAACTGTCCCTTTAAGACCTTTTCATTGTTATTCAATAAAAGAAATATTAGCACCAATGTCAAGAGTCATTGAGAAGTGTGAATAATGTAATGCCAGATGATCTGACGCTGCTAAACCACACATATAACCTTCATATGGCTGTATTCTGCAATTGAGCATGTGTTTATGTACAGACATACACCGCAGCATCGTGTTGACCTGCTTCACACATGTTATAATCCACCTCGGAAAGCACACAATGTTTTATTCATGCCGACATGTGTGTCCCAGCATGCACTGCAACAATCCTTCACGCATGAACAAGCTTGATAATGCTTTTGAAGAAATGAATGTCTACTACGCCATTCACCTTGAATTTTTGTAGACATTCATATTCATTAAAGGCATTTGTATTGAATATATGAATATTAAAAAATGTTATATTATTAAAATGATTATGATATGAAATATGATATGATTAAATATGAATATGAAATTAAATATGATTAAACATTTTTGATAAAAATACATTTGAAGTTTGTATTATATATTATAATGCAATAATAATAATAATAATATACTATTATACTGTTACTATACTGTAAACTATACTGTAGTTTATTTATAAGGATAGTGCCTATTTTAAAACATTTATAATTTCTGAGAGACAGCGCGTCGGTGGCCATTAGCCTGTCTTTGAGCAAAGAAGGTTGACAATGTTCATCCACAAGATGGCGACAGAGACCGCATAATAAGCTCTAAGAGAAAAACTACAGCTGATCAAACCATTATTAAACAGGTAAATGACTTTCTAAGTCGATCTCTCTCTTTTGTATGCTGTAGTGCTGTATTTATACCATAGTAATATTGTGATCTCCTGATTGCAACAGAGAAATACTGGGAGATATCTCTGTAGACTGATGGCATTTCATGCCGTTCAGCCTTATTATCTTAAAATGTGAGGAAAATCACCTGTTTTGCCTTCACTTTAGACATTACGCTAGAGAATCATTCAAATACTAGCTCTAAAGTGATGTTAGTGAATGAGCAACGGTTTCTGCTGTTCTGACGTCAGCTGCAGATGTGAATGAATGGCGGAAGAAAGTAGTTCCTCTTACAAAAGGATTTTTAGACTTTTTTATATTCACGATTATGCCGTCAAACTGTTGTATAAACGCAATATCACACTCGTAGCAGTGCCAATGCACGCCTCCCACCAGTGCCGATATACAGCCACATCGCACTGCTACTCATGTGATATTGTTCATATTAAGTATTTCAGACACTTTCAGAGAGGTTTAACTAGTCTTTTAATGATTTCTTTAAATATTTTTGTTGAAAAATAAATAATAAAATATATAATAAATTATGATAAGGTAACAAAATAATATAAATACCAATATAAACATAATTTATTCAACTATCATTTTCATTTTAATAAACAAATGTCAATACTTTCTTAACACCAAAATGTAAACAACCCCATTCTGCTGAATCAGTTTCCACAAAGACGAATGACTTCATTGCGCTGGAAAGGTCAATAGGAAGTATATTTGTGGCTTCTTTTAATTTGTTAAGAGTGCACACGAAGCAAGTCTAAATCACTTACATTTTTGTTCAATTTTACCTCACACTGGCGTTTCCCTTGAGCCGTCGGTGAAGCTCAGTATCTGTCCGGTGTGTGTGAAAACAGCAGTGTTCAGCATTAACTCTGACCTGTTCAAAACCCCATCAATAAAAACCCACTACAGTACAAAACAGCCTTTTAGGAGCCCCATCTCTTTCCCCACGACGAAAGCGCACGTTTAGTCAGCAGAGAAAGAGCTCAATGGTTAATTGAAAAGCAGATCAGTCATAAAAATGGCCTGGTGGCGCGCAGCTCCTGTTACGCAATAGAGAATGTATTGTGACAAAGAAAGAAAAAAAAAGCAGTGTAACATTGTTTGAAATTCAGCTTGAAAACTAAATGAGCTGGATTCTCTTCTCCGTGAGTGGAAAGAGGATCTGAGACACTGGATGGAGACAAAAAAAGAAAAAGAAAAGAAGAAAAAAAAGGAGAGACAAGGTCAAATCATCCCTGGTGATCAGAGCAATGACTGAGAGAGAAAGAGAAACAAAGAAAGAAATGTGAACAATTACAGTTGTTAACTACTGCGATAATAAACTAATGATGTCAGTGTCTGTAGCTGAAAATAATGCAAAAAAAAATGATTGAGAATAGAATGAAAGAAAGAAAGAAAGATCAAATGTTTAAAAGTATAAAAAGAAAAACTAAAATCTGAAAAATGTACCGAATATTAGTAAAAATTTAAGAAAGAAACAAGAAAGAAAGAAAGGAACAAAATAAAATAAGATTTTTGTAGATAAGATAATAAGATAATACCACAGTATTTATGAATGAATGAATGAACAAGTGCATAAATGAATGACTGTGAATGAATGAGTGAATGAATGAATGAATGGATAAATGATTGGGTGAAAGAATAAATTAATGAGTGGGTGAGTGAAGAATGAATGAGTGAATGAACAAGTGCATGAATGATTGGTGAATGAGTGAGTGAGTGAGTGAATGAATGAATGAATGAACAAGTGAGTGAATGAATGAACAAGTGCATAAATTAATGACTGAATGAATTATTGAATGAATGAATGAATGAATCAATGAGAAAGTGAATGAATGAACAAGTAAGTGAATGAGTAAATGAATGAATGAGTGAATAAACAGGTGCATGAATGAATGATTGGTGAATGAGAGTACGAATGAGTGAGTGAGTGAATGAATGAATGAATGATTGGGTGAATGAACAAGTGCATAAATGAATGACTGTGAATGAATGAGTGAGTGAGTGAGTGAGTGAATTAATAAATTATTGGGTGAAAGAATAAATTAATGAGTGAATGGGTGAGTGAATGAATGAGTGTATGAATGAGCGAGTGAATGAATGAATGAGTGAATGGACAAGTGAGTGAATGAATGAGTGAATCATTGAATGAATGAGTGAATAAATGAATGAATGAATAAGTGAATGAGTGAATCATTGATTGAATTAACGAATTAATGATTGAACAAGTGAATGAGTGAGTGAATGAATGAAATTCTCACGGTATGTCCACAGACAGACAGACAGACAGACAGACAGACAGACAGACAGATAGATAGATAGATAGATAGATAGATAGATAGATAGATAGATAGATAGATAGATAGATAGATCTTCCATCAGATGATACAGTCTATGTGAGTTATTGATACACAAAGCATGTAGAAAATTAGTGGGAAATCGATTTGGCTTTATTGGATAAGCAGCGGCGTGTGACTGTGGGCTTGTAGAGCCGAGCTAAATATAGCAGCAGAGAGACGAGAAGAGAAGAGTGTGTGTGCGAACTGATGCTTGCAGACACACACACACACACCGATGAAAGCTGCCGCTGCAAAACTTCACATTTACAGCAATCAAACGCGCTTAATGACGGGAAAACTCCCCGTGTTAATGTTAACGGCTTCATTTAGCACTCGCTCTACGGGTCTAGACTGACACCAGCTTTACGTTCTGATCACATACGACACGTTCTTGTGTTTGTGGACACACTGATGGACCCCAAGCCACCAAAATGACAGGTTTCTGCAAAACACTGGCTTGTCCAACAGATCTAGCAGCAAACTCGGGATGCTATCAGTGCAGATGCAGTCAGGATGCTACATTTCTGTTCCTTTTCGTGACATTTTTCACAGAGCACCGAAAAAACCCTGCGTTTTAAACAGCATTGTAGGACAGTTTATTACGTTGATGCCAATGAAATGAGACTATCTACTAGACATGCTGATATTTAATAATTCAATATATCTAATAATCAATCATTCATTCATTTTCCTTCGGCTTAGTCCCTTTATTTATGGAGGTTGCCACAGCGGAACTATTCCAGCATATGTTTTACGCAGCGGATGCCCTTCCAGCTGCAACCCAGTACTGGGAAACACCCATACACACACACACACACACACACACACTCATACACTACGGCTAATTTAGTTTATTAAATTCACCTATAGCTCATGTGTTTGGACTGTGGGGGAAACCGGAGCACCTGGAGGAAACCCACGCCAACATGGGGAGAACATGCAAACTCCTCACAGAAACGCTAACTGGCTCAGCTGGGACTCGAACCAGCGACCTTCTTGTTGTGAGGCGACAGTGCTAACCACTGAGCCACCGTGCCGCAAAATAAAATAAAAATAAAATTGAGTAGAAACAACGTGCTTTAGTGCTTTACTTTTCAAACATGAACATTTTCACACGTTAATCTTGCCCAGTATCTGCTGAAATATTGATTATTATTTATACATAATACTTAAATACAAATAATTTAATAAAAATTACAATTTATATAAATATAATACTACTTATAAGCCTATTGTTTGTTAATGCTCCATTTGCTGACATCAGTTAATTTAACTAAACTAAATGAAAAACCCAAAAGCTTTTATTAATCTTGAGATTTGAACTTAATGCCTGATACAATGCATTAAAATCAAAAGTCATAATAATTTTATTAAGTGCAGTTAACTATAATAAATCTGAACATGTAATGTATATACAATAAATCAACACACTAAGGGCTCTATTTTAACGATCTAAGCGCATAATCTAAAGCTCATGGCGCTAAAGCATTAAGGGTGTGTCTGAATCCAATTTTGCTATTTTAAGGATGAAAAAAAAAAGGTCTGCTACCCTACAGATGGTCTAACAGGGCTGTGCTTATTCTCTCAATGATTTATGGGTGTGTTTTGAGCATAACGTGCATTAAACCAATCAGAGTCTCATCTCCCATTCCCTTTAAGAGTCAGTTGCGTCCCACCATGGCGCATTTGCTATTTACATGGCAGACTTTGTAAGTGTAAAAACTGAATGCTTCACTGGCGAGAAAACAGTTAAACAGAGCATCTGCAGCGCGAGGATAAAGAACGAGCCTCCTCCAATCGGCCTCTTTACTTTACTTTTACTTTTTACTTTACTCCTTTACTTTTGTGGATGAGGACGCGGTGTTGTACGCACTCCACTGAAGACATCCATTAGCCTACATATTAATTTTGTTTGTTAAGCGCAAAGATTTGTTTCAAAACTATTTCTAAATTCAGTTCTAAATTCCATCCAAACACATGTCCTATTCTTATGCCCCATATGGTGATGCATACGTCTCATACGCCTTTTGTTTTTATTAAACCAAATATAAATATGCATATAATAAATAATACTGCTCATAATAATAACATTGTACAAATGCAAATTGTCATGAATAAACTGAAAAAGCCCCTCGAGATGAAGAAGGCATGGAGGCAGTGGTTTTTATATTTATGTAGAAAATAATCATTTTTGTAAGATTTTATTGCTGTACATCCTGTGTGTATTAATTGTAAGCGTTTGGACCGCATAGGTGCATAACTAACGCTCTCTGCACTGGACTTTAGAGCAGCTTTTAGTTGGTCAATGGCACGGTCTATTTCAGTTCCTGAAAATAGCAATGCTTCAACAATGCGCCTTAACACACCTCCTTTTTACACCGGCACACTCATGAGTCCACAAAGTGGCCCAAATGTATTTGCTATTTAAACAACGTGGCGCAAAACGTGAAAATTAGGGTTGCGCTGATCTGAAAATAGCAAGAAAATCACGCCAAACACGTCTTGTGCCTTAATGCACCGGGTGTATGATAAGGCCCAATGTAATTTAAACTTACAGCAATGCTGGAAAAAATGCTGGGTTCCACACAATTCCTTCATGTTGTCCCAACACAAATTGATTAGGTTAACTTAATGATTTTTTAAAATTTAAGTGGATTGAACATAAAACAATTAAGTTGTCCCAAAAAAACTAAAGAATTGTGTTGATACATCTCCTTTTAAATATGTAGTTTAAACAAACACTAAACATATTCTTTGAGCGTACAGTATACCGTGATAAAAACCTTTTAGCAATTAATCCCATCAAAAAATGTGATACTGCCATAAACCTACTGTCTGTCTGATATTATTCACACTCAACATAATAACTGTGGAAACATTTCAGAAGGGTTATGCTTAGTGCATTACTTTCCCAAATTCAATCTACACGATCATCTTTTTCACTGCCCCTGCGGTTGAGAGCAGTGTATTGGGAGTAAAACGTGATGTCTCTCTATGGAACAGCACATACTGCCTGGACAAACTCAAGCGCACTCAGCCTCTCTGGAAGGTGGAAACATTACCAGCAATTAATCACGGCGAGTGGAACCTGTGCAATCTGCTCAACGCTGCGTTACAGCCGCACACATGACCACGACACACACACACAGTCTCCACAGAAACCAAGACTCGAGGCGACTCTGACATTTCCACTCACACACACTGCTCTCATCAACACTAATACAGTACATCTGTTCATTATTAAAGACATACTGTCTGATGCTAATGTATCAGTACAAGACATTACAAAGTATTAGCATAGCAGGCCTTCAGTATACCACAATAAATAAACAATTAAACAATTAAACAATACAAAAAAATCTCCACCACACCATTATGCAACCAGCAGCCTGAACCATTTATACAGCGCAGGATGAATCCATGCTATCTTGTTTTTAATGCCAAGTTCTGACACTATTTGCTCTCAGAAATAAAGGTACAAGAGCTGTCACCTTTTAAAAAGGGATAGTTCACGCAAAAATTAAAATTGTCACCATTTGAGTTTGAGTTTCCTTCTTTTGTTGAACACAAAAGAAGATATTTTGAGAAAAAAAAACTGAAAACCTGTGACCATTGATTTCCATAGTCTTTATTTTTCCAACCGTGGAAGTCAGTGGTTACAGGTTTTCAGATTTCTTCAAAAAAAAAATAAATAAATAACTTCTTTTATGTGAAGCTCAAAGGTTTGGAATCACTTGTGTAAATACTGAGCAAATTTCGATTTTTGGGTGAACTATGCCTTTCCATATTTGTACCTTAAAGGTAAGTGAAGCTGCTGATGTGGTTTGTAGAGTTTTTAATGATCCTCTGCTGAGATTTTGAGAGATTCCGTGTGTTTTATTTCAGTTGATTTCATCTAAGGCTGTGACTGAAGTCAGATGTGGATTTGAACCAGTGTTAAAGCTTGTTTGGATGGATGGACAGATGGATGTGCAGATGGATGGATGGATGGATAGACAGATGGAAAAATGGATGGATGGATAGACAGATGAAAAAACGGATGGATGAACAGAGAGATGGGTAAATAAAGAGATGGATAGACAGATGGAAAAGACGACTGGATGGATGAACGGATGGACAGACAGAAGGATGGATGGATGGATGGATGGATAGAGAGTTGGAAAAACAGAGAAAATGATGGATGGATGGATGAACAGATGGATAGGCAGATGGATGGATGGATAGACAGATGGAAAGAATTATGTGAGTTTATGTAACTAACCTTCAGTATTGGGTAAAGTTATGTTTAAAAGTAATATATTACAAAAAAGTCAATTCTTTCTAACCATAACTAAATGTGTTACTTACAGCAGTTACTTTTTAAGCAAAGCAATGTGAATATTTGTGTTATGCCATTTTTTTAAGTTCAAGATATAACCTTAAGATAATTCATTAATATATTACTTTTAAAAGTAACTTTACCCAACACTTCTAAACTTTGAAGTTGCATTATTAAACGTCTAATAAAATCTGATATTCTGACATATTCTACTAATAAAACCAATTGTGAGAACATATTGCACGGTGGTTCCCACCATGTTTCATACTGATATTTTGGTGTTTGCACACAATGCACAGACACATGCCAGCAAATTCTATGACAAGAGTCCAATATTCAATGACATACAAAGAAATGCATGACACAGGTACAGTACAACCATACAAATAATACACATCTGTTCATGATACAAGTATTTAAGGATAAACGACTCTATTAGAGCTATTAGGATGAAGCTAAAAAAAAAAAACTTCCCATCTCTCAAACAGTAGAATGATAGATGGATGGATGGACAGATAGATTAAAAAATGGAAAAAAGGACTGATGGATGGATGGATGCATTGATGGATGGATGGACACATGAAAAGACAGATGAAAAACAGATGGATAGATGGATGGATGGATACATGGATGATGGATGGATGGATGGACCATTGGAAAAACAAATGGATGGATGACAAATGGACAGATGGATGGATGGACAGATTGAAATGGATGGATGGATGGATGGATGGATGGAAAATGGATGGACAGATAGATGAATAGACAGATGATGGATGGATGAAGAGATTGAAAAACAGATGGATGGATAGACAGATAGATGAATAGACTCATAGTAAAAAAAAGATGAACGGATGATGGATGGTTGGACCGATGGAAAAACAGATGGATGGACAGACAGACAGACAGAAAGACAGATTTATAGACAGATTGAAAAACAGATGCATGGATGGAAGGACAGATAGATGAAAAAACTAATGAATGGACAGATGGATGTACAGACAGAAAGACGGATGGATAGACAGATTGAAATATGGAAGGATGGACAGATAGATGGATGGGTGGGTGGGTGGACGGACGGATTGATGGATGGATGGATGGACCGATGGAAAAACAGACCGACGGATAGACAGATTGAAAAACGAATGGATGGATAGATGGATGGATAGAAGCAAGTGTATGAACATTTATCTTATGCATTATACAGCCAATGTTTTTTTTTCCTTCAAGAAACAGAAATTACTTTTGGACCCATTTGGAGTCTGTTTGAGTTTCCATTGCATACTGTGATCCACACATGTACTGTATACTAAACCTCCTGAACTGACATGAACTGGCGGTTTAACAAGTGCACAAAGACAAAGACGAGGGCATCTATTTTGTGTTCAAACATGCATGTTTTAAAAGGAATGGACAACATAGGCTCATTCTGAAAACGTAGCCCTATATACATTTCTGGAGATCGCGAATTATGTATCCAGAGGTACGTATGGCTTCATTTCGTCTTTAAAACAAACGCTAGGGGGCAGTATGACGCCGTTCCTTTTCGCGCTTCCCAGCTGACCGCTTACCTCCGTGTGGACGGCTTTCCTGCTGTTACCAGTTTGTCCAGTGGCTCGCCATGTACGTCGGCGGACTTGAGATGCAGAGAGGAGTTGACCACAATGACAGGGTTCGAGTCCGGTGAAGAACGGTTCCAGAAAGCGGGTAAGACAAAAACAGAAGCCAAAAAATAAAATAAACAAGTAAATAACAGGGTGAGAATGTGGCAAAATCTGAAACCGGGGTAAAAATCAGGCGAGGGCTTTTCTTTTTCTGGATTGCTTTTTAAAACTGTCGGTTAGGTTTAGGAAAGGAGGTGGGCGGGATCAATCGATGCTTTTGAAAACACTATTGGTTGGGTTTAGGAAATGAGGAGGGTGGGTCAGTCGACTGGTCAGTCAGTCAGTCGACAGCGGCACGAATGGCACTCACGAGAGAAATTTGAGATCTCAAAAAGCGTACACAGCGGTCTCTGGTGGGTTTGCGAAAACAAAAACTGCAAAAAAACATACCTCCTGGGACATATTTGGCGCTCTCCAGAAATGTATATAGGGGGTACGTTTTCAGAATGAGCCTGGGTTTGGAATGGAGGTTGATGGAGGTTAATATTAAAGGGACAGTTCACCTAAAAATGAACATTTTTTAATCATTTACTCAAGCAGACTTCTTCTGACACAAAACAAGATATTCAAAAGAACGCTCAAAAAATTACATCCATAGTAGGAAGAAAAAAATACTATGGAAGTCAATGGCTGTTTTGTTTTTCCAGCATTCATCAGTATATCTTCCTTAGTGTTCAACAGAAGAAAGAAACTCAAACATGTTTAAAATAAGTGAAGGTTAAGGAAATTATGACAGATTTGTGATTTTTTTTGGGGTGAATTATCCTTTTAGAGACTGAAATATGGCTCAATCTTGTGCCACAGCTCAAGTGTTTGCTTTAATGGACTCAAAGGAGACAAATTGCGTTCGTTCTGAAACTTTACATTGCTAATGGGCAGGTTTATGTGCCAAGCTGAGCCACCTGGTCACTTGAGGATGCAGCCAGTTTCATTTCAAAATCCAAACTCAAGAGATCAATCCGAACACAGGCTGCGATGCTTCATTTCTGTGCAGATCCATTCAGCAGTGATTGGACTGAATGTGCCAGGTCAGTTCAGTTCATTGTAAGAATGATACATCATTCATCTAAAGCCTGGCAACCCTGACATCTTAGCCTCGCCCGATTGCTAATCGTTTCGAAATTAAAAGCAATGCAAGCATTATTCTCTAATGATGGACTAAGATGCAACTGAAAATATAGCAAAAAATAAAAAACTAATAGAGAGAGTTGTAATAAATAAATGTGGGACTTGTGCATGATTTGTAACTTAATAGTGACGGTGTTTTCTAAAACACACAAATAAATGAAGATTCCAAAATCAGGTCCTCTCAGTTTTACATTCATATTGGGACAATTTTTGTTTTGTATGAAAATACTGGGAAAGAATTTTTTTTTTTAATTATTAGGAATTGTGTTTTGGAAAAAGGAAATAAACTTTTAAAAAGGAATAAACCTGGTTATTCATATAAAAACAGAAAATAATAACAAAAAATCTATAATTTAAATACCTATTATTTAATTTAGACTAGTTACTATTTATATATGATTACAAAATATATATTTCCCTGAACACAAATTCAAATTTCAACAGGTGAAATCAAAAGTTATGTTTGTATATGTCAACCTGAACCATACGCATCATCAGATCTATGATGTTTTGAGCAATGCTGCAGTGATGTAAACACACACACATACCACATGCACAAACATACAGTGCACTGCAGTATTGTCACTGTCCTGCTGAGGTGGATAACTCACGACGTTTTTTTTTTCTTCTCAACAACGCAATGCTAAGCAGATGATATACTGCTTATAAATACAAAAAAATACAAAAAAAAACTAGTAACAAACAAGATTCATCCATATGAACAGAACAGCCAGTTATGAAATATCAAATGTAAAAAGCACAAAAAGAAATAAAATATGTAAAAATTTATCAAATGTTGGAAAAAATTAAATAAAGGTAGGAAGGAAGACAGACAGAAAGAAACAAAAAAGAAAGAAAGAAAGAAAGAAAGGAAGGGGAGAAGAAGGAAGGAAAGAAGGGAGGAAGGAAGGAATATATCATGTTTAAAAAGAAGGAAAAAAGAAAGAAAGAAAGAAAGAAAGAAAGGGGAATGGAAATGAAGGAAGGGAGGAAGGAAGAAAAGAAAGAAGGAAGGAATATAAAATGTTTGAAAAAAAAGAAAGAAAGAAAGAAAGAAAGAAAGAAAGAAAGAAAGAAAGATAGAAAGGAAGGGAAGAAAGAAAGAAAGGAACGGAAGAAGGAAGGAATATATCATGTTTAAAAAGAAAGAAGAAAGAAAGACAGAAAGAGAAAGAAAGATAGAAAGGAA
>CAIGQV010018201.1:3206506-3220158 GCA_903798115.1 Danio jaintianensis | reverse complement strand
ATATATATATACATATACAGGATATATATATTTTTATATTTATTAATTCATCATTTTTCACTGCCTCAGAGAAACGCACCCTGAACCAGGCCCGAGCTCTCAGTGATTATTTAATCACTCTCAGTCTAGTTACCAGACCTAATCTGCATCAAAAGAAGCAAACACTAGCTGTATATCAACATTCATACCGTATGCTGAGAATCTGAGCGAATGCAGCACTATCACACATGAATAATCGTCTGGTAAACACGAGGAAAGACGCGAGCAGACGCTGACGCTCGGCATCCAAACACAGCTACAGCAGAAAATGTTCCGTCTGATCCGCTGTCGCTAAGTTTAGTTTCATTTTCTCACATTTCAAAACCCCCCACAACACTCACCCACACACACACGGAGGATATTTCGAGATCTGCGAAGAGAGAGAGAGAGAGAGAGAGAGAGAGAGAGAGAGAGAGAGATGTCTGCTTAATGAAGATTTCAGTGGAAAGAGCTGTAGGTCAGAACACACTTGTGAATACAGTATAATAATACAAGCTACCAGTGTTGGGGAAGCTTTTAAACTGTCATACGGGAAAGTTAAGCAGTTTATAAAACAAGGTGTTTTTGTATGATAAAGTATGACTAAATTAGCGTGTTTTTTGGTTGGAAATATAACAACACAAAACCACCTATGAGAAAATGCCATGGCTACACTCAAAAAATGATTTTTGCTGCTTGTTCAAACTACTTTTTTTTTTTTTTAACAAAAATGAGCTTAATCAATAAAATTCTTGAGTTTTGTTGCAACCCAGGCTCATTCTGAAAACATACCGCTGTATACATTTCTGGAGATCGCGAAATAGGTCCCAGGAGCTACGTTTTTTTGCAGTTTTTGTTTTCGTGAAACCTCCACAGGCCGCTGTGTACGCTTTTTGAGATCTCAAATTTCTCTCGCAAGTGCCATTCGCTCCTGCTGTTCTCGCGTAAATCCTCCAGAGGCCGCTGTTGACTGACTGACTGACTGACCGATCGACTGACCCACCCTCCTCCTTCCCTAAAATCAACCAATAGTGTTTTCAAAAGCACCGATTGACCCGCCCACCCCCTTCCCTAAACCCAACCGACAGTTTTAAAAAGCAATCCAGAAAAAGAAAAGCCCTCGCCTGATTTTTACCACGTATTCAGATTTTACCACATTCTCACCCTGTTATTTACTTGTTTATTTTATTTTTTGGCTTTTGTTTTTGTCTTACCCGCTTTCTGGAACCGTTCTTCACCGAACTCGAACCCTGTCATCGTGGTCAACTCCTCTCTGCGTCTCAAGTTCGTCGACGTACATGGCGAGCTAACTGGACAAACTGGTAACAGCGGGAAAGTCGTCCACACGGAGGTAAGCGGTCAGCTGGGAAGCGCGAAAAGGAACGGCGTCATACTGCCCCCTAGCGTTTGTTTTAAAGATGAAATGCAGCCATACGTACCTCTGGATACAT
Source organism: Danio jaintianensis (assembly GCA_903798115.1). Taxonomy (NCBI): domain Eukaryota; kingdom Metazoa; phylum Chordata; class Actinopteri; order Cypriniformes; family Danionidae; genus Danio; species Danio jaintianensis. The sequence goes on along the minus strand of CAIGQV010018201.1, from coordinate 3,218,689 downwards.
AATTCGCGATCTCCAGAAATGTATACGGGGCTACGTTTTCAGAATGAGCCTATGTTGGTTTTTTGGGGACAACTTAATTGTTTTATGTTCAATCTGCTTAAATAAGTAAAAACAGTTGAGTTAACTTAATCAAACTGTGTTGGGACAACATGAAGGACCTGTGTGGAATCCTGCATTTTTTTACAGTGTAAGAAAGCAAACAGCTACTTAAGTCGTAAAAATAGAGTCAGAATAGCTATTTAAATATAGGGCTTTTAACAAAATATTATATTTTAAGAATAAATTAATAGTTTTATACACACCAATGACTCTAAATTGGTCAAAAGTGACTAGGGCGTTTCAAATGTTGCAAATAAATCATTTAAAATTCTTATTTTATAATTTTTTTACTTTCTAATCATCAAATATTCAACCACAAAAAGGGTATAACAATGTCCTCCATAATATTAAGCATCACAACTGTTCACAAAGTCTCATGAGCATCAAATCAGCATATTATAGCCTAATGATGTACGACTGATCATGTGATGATGTTTTGTTCAAATACGTGCAGCATTGGTGAGTAGATGCATTAAATATTTCAAAAAATATTTTATTGTATTTATTTAATGTCACAAAGTAAAACGGAATTCAGAAGATTTACTGAATGACTGCAACAAAGTGAGCAACATTTATTGAAATAAATCAGACTTAAATAAAATGGCAAAAGAGAAGAGTTTTTGTTTCAGAGACAGTATTTAACTAGTCTCTTTAAGTCCTGTACTGCAATACAACATCAAAACCAGCACTTTTTTTAACACTAGTATACTAAAGTATCTTGTTAGAGAACCAGAAAAACATTAGATCTTTTTTAGTTACTTGAAAATGTATTTAAGTAGGCAGCATTGATCTCGCACGCACGACCACAGAGTTCAGACCCATTTCCGCTGTCTTGTTTTCAGCTTTGCACATTCGTTTATAAGCACTTTTTTTGTCTGAGAATATTCTTTGCCTAATCTTATGCTGATCCATCTTTGGGTTTATCTTTTGACCTTTATGTCTCTTCTCACCTGCACTGCTGCCGGTGCTATATAATGAGGGTGTGGCAGAAATAGAGAGAGAGAGATAGAGAGTGAAAGACAGAGAGAGAGAGCTTAGGTAAATCTCTGAGCTCAGATGCTGGAAACATGGAAATTAATTGAAGTTGTGGTTCTCCGCAGCTCATTTGCATACAAGGAGGAATGGGTCAAATCCCTCATGTAACAGACATTCATTTAAGCTATAGGGAAATATATAAATAATATAAAAGTAATGTTTTTTTCCTTGGTTTAAAGCATTCATTGCCTTTTCTCTTTTGTTACTGGAGCTGAAGGATGGATGCATTCTCTCTAAATAAAAAAAAAAACAATGCACTTTACTGTCTAGATCAAAGAGAACGAATGATTTAATTGAAACATTTATATAAACAAACACTACATTAGCATACAGGTAAATGCAATATTATTATTATTGTATAGTACAATTAGAGGCCAAGCACAGAGGTAAATTGGCACCTTCACTGTAAAAAAATGCTGGGTTCCACACAATTCCTTCATGTTGTCCCAACACAAATTGAGTTAACTTAATTGTTTTTACAAATTTAAGTGGATTGAACATAAAACAATTAAGTTGTCCCCCAAAAACCTTAAGAATTGTGTTGTTTCAACTCATTTTAAATAAGTAGTTTAAACAAGCAGCAAATGTCATTTTTTGAGTGTTCGGTATCCATTAGTTTAATTCTTTTGCTGCTCTGGAAATCAATTGTCGCTCATTGAACCACAAGGTAAAAAGTTGTGAAATTTGGCATAAAGACAGAGGACCATCTTAATATTAATGATAGCAAATTTGGAGTCTCTAACTCAATCCGTCTAGCAGCACTACTCATTATTATGGTAGAAAGTTGGGTTATTTCAACTCAAATTTATGAATCGCCAAGCACCATTCAGCTAAAACTCTTGGTATCACTTTATTTGGCAACACTTTAATATAAGGTGACATAGTTACATGTTCCACGAACTTACTATAGTAATTACAATGAATTATGCATAATTACTAACCCTAAAGGCTGATTTATACTTCTGCGTCAAGCGAATGCGTATGGTCCGGCGCAGTCTTCCCGTGGTCGCATAGCCCTTTGCCGTGGCTGATGCGCACCTCTCAAAAAATGTAACTACACGTCGCAACAACGCGTAGTGCAAGCTCTGTGATTGGTCAGCTTGGTAGCGGTGACAAATGTGGGCTGTGCTGAGAGCCACGATCCCGATGGAGCGGGTGTTTACAAGTGTTATGATTAAAGTTGTTGCACGTCTGCCGGTTCCTGCCTCTGAATGACCGAGTTTTAGCTACTTGTACATTAAGGTAGCATTCAGAAAAAACAAAACACCTGCGAAGAAACTCGACACAGAGAAACATAAAAACCTACGGCCAGCTAGCGTTTCGGTGGTGTTATTGCAAAGCAACACAAACAGCACGCAGAAGTATAAATGCACAGCTACGTGCAAGGCAGGCGCCGTGAGTCACTCGATGCAGAAGTATAAATCAGCCTTAAGCCTACCCCACATTCTAACCCCAACCATATAGTACAAGTAAGGAATTAATATTACTCAGTAGTTAAATAAATACATACCTACATCACCTTAAAATAAAGTTTAACCCTTTATTTTGATGGTTCCTATTGCACATTTGGTTGACAATAAGTTACATTGTCAAAACTACACGCCAGCTAATTCTCATTAAATATCAATAGACCGTCTGCTTAATATCTGTTGATACTGATCCACCAACAGACATTCTCCTGACTATAAGAAACTTTGCAAGTACGTCAACTTACTGTGCGTTCACACCGAAAGCGGCGAGAGCATCAAAGTAGCTGGAAGTCATTCATTTTCAATGGGAGCCGAGGAGCAGCAAGGCACATCTTTGCCATTGTGGGCGGCGAGGAGAGTTAAAATCAAGTCAACTTTATGGTAATGAGCTTTGACGTGGTTCGGCGGCAAGCAATCGGAATCTAGAAGTCCACCACTTGAGACCATTCCAGAGAACACAGTTCTGTGAACTTTGGTTCCGACTACAGTTGTTCCCAAGGGTTTTAATATTGCGCTCGCCAGATTTCCAGTTATTTACGTTTTCTTACAGGGACATAAATAAAAAAAGTTACTGCCGAGTTACTGATGTGCATTAATGTTATATATGTTATTTTTTAAAAGCGGGAATCTCATGTTAACTTTAACGACAACACAAAACAGCATTGCTGCTTCAGAATATTTCAGACATATAGACATATTGGATAAGTGGAGCAAAGTCATACCACACGTAACAACTTGATCTTCCATAGTTAAATGGATTTGATAAAAGGCGCGCAACATTTTCACGCTAGAAAACACGTTTGTTATTCTGAAATGTAAGGGGTTTGCTGAAATGCTGCAGGGACGTCAGAGACTTATTTTACATCTTGTGAAAAGGGGAATAATAGGGCCCCTTTAAATCAACAAAATGTGTAAAAAGGATACTAAAGTCTTTAATGTTCTACTGAAGAAAATAAAAATCAACCTTGGATGGCCTGAGGGTGAGTGAATATTGTCAGGATATTTTCATGTTTGGGTGTAAATCCCTTTAGCTTGCATACACTGTTTCAAAAGTGAATGCTTTCTGAACAGCGAGCTAAATATATCTGAACTATAAATAGACTTTACAATGTATTAGTAATGCAATTTTGGAGGCACTTGAGCTAAAAGAGCCTGAATTGACTGTCAGAGTTCAGTGAGTGGGCGACTCAATATCCCGACGCTAACACAAACATCACGGATCAATACAGCGCTCTCTTTTCAGGTAATATCGTAAAGTTATTCATGAGCGCCACTATTTCCAGCCGTCGCGCTTCATTTATCTGGATTTGTCTTCATTTTCTCTCTACATTGGCATTGTGAGGCATTCCTGAACATATTTACTCAACTTTTTTTAAGCAAATAAAAACTTGTTTCATCTGTAGAAATGAAAAAAGTGGTTTGCATCCACTTCATATCCGCTCAATTCATATCTAATGTTTGGTGTTAAAAATGTATGATTTTTGAGATCAATTTGCAGTGTCACAGTAAAACTAATATGCTAATGAACAGTTATGTTGTTCTTACAAATGAATACATATGAATATAAACAAATTATGTAAAAAGAAGCATGCATTGTACAAAAACAAAAAAGTTGACACAACTTAAAATTGTAAGCCAACTTGATGCACAGCTTTTTTTTTGAGTTGACTTAACTTTTAACTCAACTACTGCATTGGACTCGATTCAGTTCTTAATTAAGTAAATAACGCTTCGGGTTTATTTGTTGATTATTTTTTAAGTAAACAGTCTAAAATATCCTAACTTTTCTTTTTGCTAACAGATTTTAATGTTTTAGCATGCTATACTATTTACCACATTTTAACATACTGCAAGATTTACGTTTTAGCACATTGCTAGCATTATTTTAATGCGAAAAAATAAAACAGAATAAAATATAACATTTTATTACTATTATTATTCAGATAAAAGTACAAAAATCATTGTTTACAGTAGAAAACCATGGGATTATGCTTTTTTCCATATATAGAATTGCTGGAATTCAATTTAAAATACACAATTTTATTAGAATACATTTTAAAATGTAATTTATATCTTTCAAATCTCATCTCATAAAGTATTTTTCATATCATCGATATCTTAAATATTGGTGCTGCTTTTAGCATCCTTTTTAAAGGATTCTTTGAAAGTTAAACGCATTTACTTCAGATTAAAATTTCTTTGTTTTGTATTGTATCACGATAAGAAAGTTGGCAGATCAATTTGTTAGGAAAAAGTCAAGTTTGCAAACTTGCTGCATTTGTCTTTTTGTGTGTACAATGTCGCTCAGTCTGTTTTTAAAAAGTTGTCCAAGCAATTCAGATCAAAATTCCACCATAAATAATTCTAAAAATTATCCTCAAGTTTCAATTTTTTTTCAACATGATATTTTCTTAACACCATAACTTAAGCCACAAGTTTACCTCACTATATTGCAATTCAATCTAATCACAACAAACTATATCGTTGGAAAGTTCTGAATGTTTCTGAACACATATTTTACCACAGTTTTTTGGGGGGGTTTTACATTGGAAGAGTAATAGATTGAAACACATTTACTGTCTGAACCATTTGAACTTCCATTTTAAATACATAATATAGTCTAAACACAAAGAAAACATGGCAAACTGTGTATCATTTGAAAGCTTAAATTGTCTAGTTTGCATATCTGGTGACTGATTTTTGATAGATATTACTGAGCAGCAATTATTTATTAATTTGGAACAAGGATGCTCATCAGAGTTGTACATTTGTTATAGCAATCTAAATGCATATATCTTTAACATATTAATTGGTTTTTAGAGGCAAAATTGAACTGAAATACTTCTGAAACTACTTTAGAATTATGTGCACTTGATAAATATTGTCAAAAGTATGAAAAAATTACAGTTCATATTCCTGAAAACATATGGGGCGCCCTTGTGTGGCTACCAATGGAAACTGAATGTCAACTGGTGGTCATGTTTGGTACTGTGGCCAAACCAAATCTTGCCGAAGGCTCATTTTTTGAGATATCAACTTCAAATTCGGAATATAATTTGTTCAGGCATTTACCTTTGATTTTCTGTCAATTTTAGGCTAAAACAGGTTTTGTAAAATACACGTTTTAACTTTTTTAGCTAACATGGTTTTAATGTTTTAGCATGCTATACTATTTTAAATGTACACAAAGCCTACATTTATTGAAAGCATGTATCTTTTTTAAAATGTTTTTATTTTATTTTTCAGCTACAATATGACATCTGTCTTCTTTAAAACGAGACCAAGCTTATATCTACGCACCAAAGCTTTGAAGATTGACTTTAATTTAAGTCGAACATGTCGCTTTCATGGCTATGTTCAAAAAGTGACAGTTCAGGGGTTAAAATCTTGAGAATAAGCTTCTTGTGAATGAGCTTCATCTTCTCTGTGTTTCTCTAAAGGTGGAGTCTTGCCTGTGATCTCACGTCTTTATGTGACCCTTCGCGTGTTTGTTTTGAAGGACCCAGAGGATCCATCAGAACCTCGCAGCAGTTCTGGGTGGAGATCGACTAAATAATTCACTGATCAGTACAGAAGTCACACTTGTGTTCATGTCTGCAGATGAATCAAACGTGTGTGAACGCTGAGATGAGATCCAGAGAAGAGCCTTAAAGCTTTTGTGTGCGTGTTGAAAATAGTATATTGTGTTCTGTTCAAGTATTTCTTTAGACTGTCTGTCTCACTCTTTCTCCACAGTTAAGCAGATAACGAAAAGCTAATTTAGTTATTTATTTATCACACTTAGTTATTAGTTATTTTTTCATGTGACATTTTGTGTCTGTTCACTTGTCATTTTCATCCTTTTAAGTGTTGAGTGTGCTACCAGATATAGTTGCCTCCTTTTATTGTTTATTTACGAACACACACTTTCCTAACACCGCAACCAGGTGCGCCGCTATGTGGGGGGGGGGAAGTTAGGACGATTCATCTTCTTGAGATGCACAAGATCTGTGCATTAGCCTCTCCGTGTGTAGACTTTCGAAGGTTGCATGCTAGATATAATACAGTTTTTTGTTCCGAATTGTAGTATTATAAAGTACTGTAAAGTTTTCTAACTGGCGAATGACATGAACTAGTGGGTTGTCTACTGTCATCTTTAAGGTGCGTGCTCGCGATTTCAGGAGGAGTGGCTTTGGACGGCAGGGGAGGGAATTTGTTTCAAAGATGCTATGCTAACCGGTTAGCATTTTGGCAGATCACCTACTGCACCTTTAAGAACTGAAAATCGGAGCTAACCATGGGACATGGTCTCGAAATCAGTTGATGGCAGCTCCATCAAGGGTTGAATGTGCTGTTATAGCCTGGAAAGCAAATGTTGTCAGGGCTTCGAGAAAATCGCTTTGTTACTTTCGCCCCCGCTCTCCCCTATACCTTATTAAAACAGTTCTGAAGGCAAAAGCCGGCCTATTTATTTAGCTTTTCTGAGGGTCACAAGTCACGACACAGTATGAGGCTAATTCAAATGAATTTGTACGATCTCATTCCTACATTTTAGTCTGATTTGCCTCTTTTTAAAAATCGTACATCTTTTTACAGCTGAACTCAGCTAACAAAACATAAAATATTAACATTTCCTTGTGAGATCAGCACATCCAGAAAGTGAGTGAGACAGAGAGAGAGAGAGAGAGAGAGAGAGAGAGAGAGAGAGAGACTGTGGCTCTGCACTGCTGTCTGCTGACTGATAAAACTCACAGCTGGTTGTCATGGAGACGGAGAGGCACACAGAGGCTCTTAGACAAACCCGAACCCTCACCGCAGAACACCAGGGTCAGTCCGAGGAGAGACACCCACAAACCCACAGAAGTCTCCCAGCACGAGTGGATGATGGAGGAGCAAACGGACATTCATTCACTGTCTGTTGTGTTGTGGAGAGGCTGAATCAGCAAGAATAACTCCCGTGGCCTGTGGTTCTCCTTCCATGCGCCGCAAGAGAGCACTCAGAAAACTGACGCTCAGTGCTGAGTGTGTGAAAGTACACTTCATCCACACAAGTGCGCACTTACTAGAGCACAGTTCAGCTTTAGGAGGGTGAGGAAGTGCTCTTTGTTGTCATGTGTAATCTCCATTGTGTTGACCGTAATCTACGATGCAGAAGTGCGCTCGTTTTGGGGATTGTTTTAGAACTTTCGATTCAGTCGCCTATGGGAGAAATGACTAGGAATAATAAACGGCAGAAAACAGTCTTGCTCTACAAACAAGTGTGTTCATGACTATACATAAAAAACATTATAATAGGAAAATGTCAGTTTGCAGCATAACAAGCTGTTTTTAAAGGTCCCATGAAATTAAAATAAAGTTTTTTAGATGTTAGTATCAGTATTGTTGGTTTTTAGGATATCTATAAGCTAGTGCCAACATAGGCTCATTCTGAAAACGTAGCCCTATATACATTTCTGGAGATCACAAATTATGTATCCAGAGGTACGTATGGCTGCATTTCGTCTTTAAAACGAACGCTAGGGGTCGGTATGAAGCCGTTTCTTTTGACGCTTCCCAGCTGACCGCTTACCTCCGTGTGGACGGCTTTCCCACTGTTACCAGTTTGTCCAGTTAGCTCGCCATGTACGTCGACGAACTTGAGACGCAGAGAGGAGTTGACCACGATGACAGGGTTCGAGTCCGGTGAAGAACGGTTCCAGAAAGCGTGTAAGACAAAAACAGAAGCCAAAAAATTAAATAAACAAGTAAATAACAGGGTGAGAATGTGGCAAAATCTGAAAACGTGGTAAAAATCAGGCGAGGGCTTTTCTTTTTCTGGATTGCTTTTTAAAACTGTCGGTTGGGTTTAGGAAAGGGGGTGGGCGGGATCAATCGATGCTTTTGAAAACACTATTGGTTGGGTTTAGGAAAGGAGGAGGGTGGGTCAGTCAGTCAGTCAGTCAGTCAGTCGACAGTCAGTCAACAGCGGCCTCTGGCGCGAATGGCACTCGCGAGAGAAATTGGAGATCTGAAAAAGCTTACACAGCGGACTCTGGCGGATTCATTCATTCATTAATTTTCTTTTCGGCTTAGTCCCTTTATTAATCAGAGGTCGCCACAGCGGAATAAACCGCCAACTTATCCAGCATATGTTTTTTCCAGCTGCAACCCATCACTAGGAATTCATTCACAGACACACACTACGGACAATTTATCTTACCCAATTCACCTATAGCGCATGTCTTTGGACTTGTGGGGGAAGCCGGAGCACCCGGAGAAAACCCACGCCTACACGGGGAGAACATGCAAACTCCACACAGAAATGCCAACTGACCCAGCCGAGGCTCAAACCAGCGACCTTCTTGCTGTGAGGCGACAGCGCTACCCACTGCGCCACCCTCTTGTGGATTCACGAAAACAAAAATTGCAAAAAAAACGTAGCTTCTGGGACGTATCTGGCGCTCTCCAGAAATGTATATAGTGGTACGTTTTCAGAATGAGCCTGGGTTGACTAGTGCACACCAAAATTAGTGTTTAGAAGATATAAAACTGATATAAACATGTAAAGCTTGTAGTTTGTCACTTCTGCCTAAATGGATCAACGCTTTTCCACGTCACCTCATACTTCCGTTTCTCATCAAATCTCGACCAATCAAATGCGCTCTAGTATCTGACACGCCCCCTTCAAGATGCTTCACATTTAATGCGCTTGAGCTCAACCACTCTCACTGGCAGAGCGGTGATAAAACAAAACGCTATTAACTGTTTTTTGGGAAAAGGGGAGGAGCTACATTGAGTCCCGCCCTCTCTTCATGTTTCTGTTGAGATGTCTAAATATGTCTAAATATCAGTGGAAGTAAATGAGACCGTAAGTCTCGAGACTAAACAGCAAGTCAACAATGAACTTGGCAGTGACTCGCACATCTAGCACATGTATTGGGCCTAGGAAATGCCATGATATTGCAGCCCAAACCATCACAGATCTACCACCATGCTTCACTCTGGGCATGCAACAGTCTGGGTGGTATGCTTCTTTGGGGCTTCTCCACACCGTAACTCTCCCAGATGTGGGAAAGACAGTGAAGGTGGACACATCAGAGAACAATACATGTTTCACATTGTCCACAGCCCAAGATTTTTGCTGCTGGCACCATTAAAACTGACATTTGGCACTGGCACTGGCAAGTTTTGAACCAAAGAATATCCTTATTAGTGGAAAGTGAGAAACTGCACATTTCGAATGCGCTAATATTCTAAAAGCAAACGTTGTGTTTGTTGCAGACAATATTATAGATAACCTTTCTATTAAATTCATTAGGCGAGTTAAAAAACACATGCAGTTGATTTTCATGTGACATTTCATGTAACTCTCACTCAATTATGGCTAAACTTTGCAATTTATCCACAAATCACACTCTGAACAGTGATGCCTGCTTAACTAAGATCCATAGTTAACATCACTAATACTAATGCTAATACAAAAACTGTATGATTATTGCAGATGCACACACTGTCATGTAGATGCTGAAATGATCTATTATGCAGCATTAGTTTCTCTTTACATTGAAGATATGAATATTGAGAAAGCATTACTGTTGTACACTGTTCAGTTGTAATAACTCTGCTTCAAGGTCAAACTGATGATGTCACAGGTCAGATGTGCCGCAGGTTCAGCCGTCAGTCTGACAGGAACAGTAAAACAGCATTAGTACAAGCTGAGAAGATTAACAAGCACTCTTCTGCATTTTAACTATGTTTGGTGTGTGTGTGTGTGTGTGTTTGATGAAGCCAGCAAATTTTCCATCCTGTGGTGACAGAGCAGATCAAAGTGAACGTCAGGAAACCTGTGCTGAGATAATCTCATTAATGAAGGAACATGAAGAACACACACACACGCACACGCACACACACACACACGGACATTAAAAACACACTGTTTAATCAGCAAACATGCACACACACTAACACAGACACACAGACAGACAGAACAGAACTACAGAGAGACAGACACACACAATCACAGGCAGACACGCACACAAACTAGGGTTGTCACGATACTGGAATTCGGTACCAATCGATACTGAAGTCTTAAAAATGTCCATTTCCTGCTAACATTTGAGCGCAATGCTAAATAATTGAACGCTTTATTTTTAAATTATATATTTAAATATATTCATGCAATTACTGTATATTGCCTACAGTTTTAATAAAGTTGTATTTTATTTTATTTTATTTTCCGTTTATTATGTGAATAAACCTTTTTTCCACTGCAGGACACAGAGTTGACCCTAAAGTGGCATCATTTAGAGCATTGATTTTTAAAATAAAAAATTCCCTGTTTTCAAACATACGTACAATAATGTTTTGAAATAGAACCATTCCAAAGATTTAACTTTAGAAAAGTTAAGGAATTTTCTTGTTCACAACAAAAGAAGAAGAGGAAAAAAGCTCTTAATGACAATATTTATATTAAAAATTTGGAAGAAATTATTTATTTGACTCAAACCCATACCTAATATTTTTTTAAGTGGTCTCTTTTGTATATATATATATATATATATATATATATATATATATATAAAGACATTTGTGCTGCCCATTACATTACAAACCACAGGAGAGGGCAAATTATTCAGCAGGATAGCGCTCCTTCTCATACTTCAGCCTCCACATCAAAATTCCTTAAAGCAAAGAAGGTCAAGGTGCTCCAGGATTGACCAGCCCAGTCACCAGACATGAACATTATTGAGCATGTCTGGGGTAAGATGAAGAAGGAGGCATTGAAGATGAATCCAAAGAATCTTGATGAACTCTGGGAGTCCTGCAAGAACGCTTTCTTTGCCATTCCAGATGACTTTATTAATAAGTGATTTGAGTCATTGCAGAGATGTATGGATGCAGTCCTCCAAGCTCATGAGATTCATACACAATATTCATTCTTGTTCCACTGCACCATGACTTTATATTCTATACTGTACATTATTTCTGTTAAGTGACAAGACTTTTGTCTAAGCAAAGTCAGACCTTACTGTCCTAATTAAACAATTAAAAATCAAGACATGATCATATTTTATTTTGGTAAAATCAGCGTAATCTAGAGGCCTTTGCCTTTCATGTAAGCCACTTCTGATACCAAATGATCAACTAGAAGTCAAGTTATTATTTGTTGTTCCTAAAACTTGAATAGGCAAACACACAAGTGTATGTGCACTATATAAGTAAGTGATTTATTTATATATTTATCACTTACTTATATAGTGCGCACACACACAGTTTCTTCAATGGACTGCCTTATCTTCTATAACCTTTCATAAATCATAACCTTTAGATGAATGATATTTAAATACAAATGAGCTGCTCGGTTAAAGACTGTGTGATTTAGAGGCATAATTTGTTCAGATGGACTTTGAGACTTGAATCTCTGAGTGGACGTTTTATGCTAATTGAATTACCGCAAAACGCAATCACTTATGATTATAGCACATAATGTAGACCATCTCAGCCGCCTCCTGCATTATCATCGCTGGACCACACCACAATAAAAGCATTAATATCGCATTTCCAGCAATCATCGGCTGCTAGAAAGCTCACTTCAGAGAAAAATGAGCTCCGTTCCTGCAAC
>CAIGQV010018201.1:3199006-3201506 GCA_903798115.1 Danio jaintianensis | reverse complement strand
GCAGACGCTTTGAAAAAGAAAGTGATTCAGCGCAAACCAACCACATCAGTCACTCAGTAGCCTATGAAAAATGTTAAAGAGGTTTAATATGTATTAATTACATTAAAATCCATTCGTTGGGAGTGCAGTGGCTGGTATTTAAATGTTTCTGTCATGTCGCATCGCTTTTGGTGCAGACAGCCAAATTCCTTGTCCCGTGTTGCCATTTTTTATCATTGGCACAAACCTTCAAAATTTAATTAGACTATTCCAGCTAATAATCAACTCTGTAATGTAGATGTTGGACTGAAGCAGCTAATATTCATTGACAATGAGAGATTTCAGCTGCTGTCTGGGCTTTCACTGCCTTTCTACACCTCCTTTTCTTGTTCAATACTTTTCCCCTGCGTCATTTCAATTTATTACACAGAACTTCATTTGTAAACTAATTCATTTTGTTTTCTTTGCATATATGGATTTTCAACATCCGGTGAAAATTTAAAGTCAACAGCACCTTTACAAATATGTTTTCTGAGAAAAATGGTGACGTGTTCAATACTTTGTTTCCCCACTGAGTGTTTCTGTCATGTCATGATGTGTTTGATGCAGACAGCCAAATTGCTTGTCGCTGGAGCTTTTTATCATTCGCACAAACCTTTGAAATGTAAATACAAACTATTTACTACAGTATTCCAGCTAATAATCAACTCGGTAATGTAGATGTTGGACTGAAGCAGCTAATATTCATTTACAATGAGGAAGGGCAGAGGTTTGCTGAATAAATACTATGAAATTTCAGCTGCTGTCTGGGCTTTCCATGCATTTCTACACCTCCCTTTCTTCATGTGTTCAATACTTTTCCCCTGCGTCATTTCATTTTATTACACAGAACTTCATTTGTAAACTAATTAGATTTGTTTTCTTTGCATATGTGGATTTCTTTGGTTGTTACCAACATAATAATTAACTCGCTAATGTAGATGTTGGACTGAAGCAGCTGATATTCATTTACACTGAGGAAGGGCAGAGGTTTGCTGAATAACTATTGAGAGATTTCAGCTGCTGTCTGGGCTTACACTGCCTTTCTACACCTCCCTTTCTTCATGTGTTCAATACTTTTTCCCTGTGTCATTTCATTTTATTACACATAAATTCATTTGTAAACAAATTAGTTTTGTTTTCTTTGGTTGTTACCAAGCACAAATTTCAAGTCAACAGAACCTTTAGAAATATGTATTCGAAAAAAAATGGTGACGTGTTCAATACTTATTTTCCTCGCTGTAAACGTTTCTGTCATGTCACGTTGTGTTTGGTGCAGACAGCCAAATTGCTTGTCACTGGAATCTTGTCACTTTTTATCATTCACACAAACCTTCGAAATTTAAATACAAACTATTTACTAGCTAACAATCAACTCAGGTTTCTCTCATCGCGCAACAGCAGCGACCCATAATGCACCAGCCAGCGCTGATCCCCAAACAGCACGAGTGAAATGAAGAGAGTAAATAATCCAGGTTTTAGTGTAAGTGACTGTGAGGAGAGTTTCTGTAGCGTCTCTCAGCTGTCTGCATGCATCACCACGAAGAGCTTCTCTGTGTCTTTCTGAGCGCCGCAGGCAGAGCTGTCACGCGGGCCCTGTCCCCGGAGAGCGGCATGCTGGGAGATGCGGTCCCCAAGGGCCCCTGTCAATGACACGCAGACAGACAGCCAGCCCCGCAGGACTCACTGCAGGAAGGGGCCCCCAAATAATCTCTCCCTGACAGGACAGCTGTAGATGTCAGAAAAAAAAACCTCTCAGAGTACTCGTTTTTAAACGCGGCAGGTACAGGGACGATGATGATTTAAGAGTCGCTATCTATCGCGTGCGCGCGGGAAGCCAAATGTCAAGCTTTTTTATATAAGCCGCGCCCAAATGTTTTGCTTTGCATCATTAAATATTCATGGTCCCTCCTGACTGACGTAAGACTTGGTGAAATAAACTTTTTCAACACGCAAACTCTGCTTCGCCCTTGTGTTATTTTAAGTCCCAAAACAGCTTTTCGACCAGAAAAAAAGAAAGTGTTTTTTGTTTTTGAGACAAGAACGATGCCACTGGCAAAATCTAAACACAAGCTGCTTAAATCAAGATTGGGATTCGGTTTAATTTAAAGGAATCCCATTGTGTTTTTGTTTTTGGCATGACTCAATATACAGTTGGAAGTCAAAAGTATTCGCCCTCCTGTGAATTTTCATTTCTTTTTCAAATATTCCCCAAATGGTGTTGAACAGAGCAAGGAATTTTTCACAGTATTTCCGATAATATTTTTTCTTCTGGAAATAGTCGGATTTGTTTTATTTTGGCTAGAATAAAAGCAATTTTCAATTCTTTTTAAGAACATTTTAAGGTCAATATTATTAGCCCTCTTAAGCAGTATTTTTTTTCAACTGTCTACAGAACAAACCATCGTTATACAACAGCTCCTTTCACACAGTGATACCGGTAAATATCTGGAAAATATCCAGAATAACTTTACCGGTAAAT
>CAIGQV010018201.1:3179188-3194006 GCA_903798115.1 Danio jaintianensis | reverse complement strand
ACAGTCCAATGGAAATATGAAATCTTCTTTTCCAAGAAGTCCAGCGTAAATCAGTTTTTCCCTAAATCTGGATATAAACTTGGAACCCTTTAAATGAATTATAGAAGCATAACAAGTGTAATAATTAATAGACTGCATATGTTCTATTAAGAAATGTTGACTGAAAGGTTTTTTTGTTTTTTACAGAACCAAAAATGACTCATTATTTTATTTCATTTTGTTTTATTTTGTTTTATTTTATTATTTTTGTTTTTAATTTAATTTAATTTAATTTAATTTAATTTAATTTAATTTAATTTGTACAGGACAGTCTAATTGAAACATGAAATCTCTTTTTCCAAGAAGTCCAAAGTAAATCAGTTTTATAAAATCTGGATATAAAACTGGACATAAACTTGGAACTTTAAAATAAATTATCGCAGCATATCTAGTAACGTGTATATCTAGTAACTAGTAACAAAAATGACTTTTGTTTTATTTATTATTTGTTTCATGTTAAAATTTAATTTAATTTAATTTGTACAGGACAATAGACACTAATAGACTGCATATAGTCTATTACGAAATAAAGGGCTAAAACAAAAGCTTTCCCCTATTTGAGGAGGTTACCATAGCAACAGCAGACTAGACACAATATTCACAAACTATAAGTATTCTCATTAGTTATAATTCAAAATGTCAGTGTTTTGTTAGAGAAGTCTTTGATGGGCTTTCTTATAGGATTAATACAGTTATTGAAGTCTCTATGTTAAACATGGTTAGGGATTACAATGCAGAATAAAGATAATGAAAACATTTACTAAACCAATCTAGTCTAATTAGCTATAAATAAAACTGTATTTATGGTATTACGATTTGTTTTAAAGCAATTGATTGAGTAGATTATTTTTTGAAGTATGAAGAATGCCAGAGTTACTGTGTGTTGTGTAAATCACTGTACATAAATGTTGGTTTGTGAAGGCATAATATATTCCTTTGCTGGTGATTTGATGAAAATGTGATGGAATTTATATACTAAATAGATCAAATAAATATATATCAAATGTACTTTAATGTGTATATCTGCTCAACTTCATGGTGATGTAAATATTACCCCTCACAGTAATGTAAAAATATGAATTATTGTTGTACAGTGTCACAAAAACGATGTATATTGATGTATATGCAAACTCGATATATTGAGTATCTGCAGCTGTATCCCTTCTTGACTTTACTGACTTCTTGTCATTTTTATCATGTACTTGCCTTAAATATGTCTCTTTTTTTTTTTACATAAATTTAACAGTTCTGTATAAATCAATTCCAGGAAGCAAAGTAATTTTTCTAAAGTATTTTTTGTCAAGTTTTTATCAAGAAGACTGCAAATGAAAATAAATAATAAAATAAAATAAAACAAAACAAATAAATAAATAAATAAATAAATAAATAAAAATAATTATATATAACTAGTAATACGACTAAAGAGTGTTAGATTTGAACTCTGTAATAATAATTATATTAAATTAAACAAGAAATTAGGTGTTATTAATTTGAAATGTTTTGGATTGATACATATAATGTCCTAAACTTTAAGTGATACATTTTGTCAGAAAAATGTAAAGATCCTATTTGACTAAAATGTAAAGAATTAAAATATATATTTTTTTTAAATAGTAACTTCTAAGCGTTGAGATTTTAAGTCATTTTAATTACTTATTGACGAATTAAGTTAACCTTAATTAAGTTTTAGACTAAATAAATAGAAGAGTTATTTAAATACTATTTTAATGACGTAATTAGCAGTTAGTAATATTTTTGAGCACTGTAAAACCCGATAAGTTAACTCAAACTGTTTGAGGAAACCGATTGCAGCAAACCATTTAAGTTTTGAAACAAAATGCTTTGAGTACTGTAAACTTGTAAATGTTATGTACGTGTTATGTATATATCATACACATATTATTTGAGTTGATATCGTCAAAGTTTTAGAGTATTGGTAACTTAAACATTTTAAGTTCAGAAATCAAATCAGTACAATTAATAGAACAAATTAAGTCCAAACAACTATATAGCTATTCAAATTGTTTGGTATTGCTTCTAGCATTAAGTTAGCACAAACAATATAACAACAATACAAAATCAATAATATAATTCATTAATTCGGAACTCATTACATTTGAGTTCTGCTTAATATAATCAGTTCATGAGTTACCATAACTCTTTTTCATTAAGTCAAGGTCACTTTTTTATTATTAAGTTAAACTTAATTTTTTATTCATTCATTCATTTTCTTTTTTCGGCTTAGTCCCTTTATTAATCTGGGGTCGCCACAGCGGGATGAACCGCCAACTTATCCAGCATATGTTTTATGCAGCGGATGCCCTTCCAGCTGCAACCCATCACTGGGAAACATTCATACACACTCATTCACACACATACACTACGGACAATTTTAGCTTACCCAATTCACCTACACCGCATGTCTTTGGACTTGTGGGGGAAACCTGAGCACCCGGAGGAAACCCACGCGAACACGGGGAGAACATGCAAACTCCACACAGAAATGCCAACTGACCCAGCCGAGGCTCGAACCAGCGACCTTCTTGCTGTGAGGCGAACGTGCTACCCACTGCGCCACCGCGTCGCCTAATTTTTTATTATTAAGTTAAACTAACTTATTTCATTTAGTGATTTTCACTGTTAGGTTTTACGGTGAGGTAACTTAACCAACATGCCTAATCTTAGGCATCCCAAGATTCTAGAACATCAATGTCAGCGATCTATTATCAGTCCTCTAGTAAATGTTTAACCATGTGGTAATTTAGATTAATTATTAAACCGACTTATACTTAGGTGGACTGCCATCATGTAACAGCATCAATTTTCCTCAGAAAAACTCATATACAGTGGGGGAAATAAGTATTGAACTCATCATGTTTTTTTCTGGGAATAATATTTCTAAAGGAGCTATTGACATGGAATTAAACCAGATTTTGGTAAAAAAAAACAAAAAAAAAAACAGAAACAATACAAACACAAAAATAAAACAAAACAATAAAATCTGAAAAATTTGTCATGTGTAATAACAATGGAATGACACAAGGAGAAAGAACTGAACTACTGAAACGTAAACGCAGCTTAAAGACGCCTCTCATATGGAGAATGAAGTCACATGCATTGCTCAGGTGTGAGTTTTTCACAGACTCTTTTACAGAGTGTAAAAATCTTGATAGTTCTGTGGGTCTCGTTTATCAAATCTGAGCTTTAATTTGTATTTTATATTGGATTCAAGTCGGGTGATTGGCTGGGCCATTCTACAGCTTGATTTTCTTTCTCTGAAAGCATTTGAGAGTTTCTTTGGCTGTGTTTTGGATCATTGTCTTGCTGAAATGTCCACCTTGGTTTCATCTTCATCATCCTGGTAATGTAGATGTTGGACTGAAGCAGCAGATATTAATTTACACTGAGGAAGGGCAGAAGGTTGCTGAAGAACTACTGAGAGATTTCAGCTGCTGTCTGGGCTTTCACTGCCTTTCTACACCTTCCTTTCTTTATGTGTTCAACACTTTTTCCTTGTGTCATTTCATTTCATAACTTCATTTGTAAATGAATTAGTTTTGTTTTCTTCGCATACATGGATATCTTTGGTTGTTACCGACATCAAGAAATATGTTTTCTGAGGAAAATGGTGACGTGTTCAATACTTATTTCCCCCACTGTAAAAGCACAGAATGAGCAGGCGGATGACCTCAGGAAGAGTTGATCATCTCATCTCCTTTTCTCCACTGACAATCGCTCAGCAAAATCCATCCAAAAGTGCTTTCAGGTGACTAGAATGACACTAGAGCCGTATACCTGCTCCAGAGATTCATTCCACCAGGCTAAAGGAAACATCCGTCTTGTCTTCTTCAAGAGCACCACTCAACGCTGAAAGAAACACTAGTGGGAGTCAGGGGCGGACGGACATAAAAGACACTTTTCATCGGGTTTCGGTTTTGAATTGTGAATCTCGAGAGCAGAGCGGCATCCTTCAAATACAGTTCAGGCCGGTGGACGATCTGCTATTAATCAACAGAGAAAAGAACAAGAGGGATATCGCTCTCTGTCATGGCTGAATCATCCACCGCTTAAAGTGTACGGTGGAGTCTGAAGGGTTAGGCAAGATCAATTAATTACAACACTTCAAAGTGCCACTCTATTGAAATCCCTCAGACTTTTCCTTCTTCGTCTCCACAAAATTCTCCAATTAATTCAGCTCCTGCTGCTTAACAGATTTCTTTAGCACTTAAATATAACACTGGAGTTCGAAAATCCCAGCTGATTTGCCGTAATTACGAGATTCGTCTAGTACGATACTGCTCATTTGAATGTGGTCTGTTTGAATGAATTTGAGTTTTCGCTTTGACATTGAAAAATGTTGCGAATAGCGTTGAGAAATGTTTTTGGACGATAATAAAACTTTAGTTGGCATATACAGACGTGGAGAAAAGTGTTGGCGCCCTTCGATTGAAGAATGGAAAACTATAGCGGTCACTGAAATAACGAATCTGGAAAAAACGTTACGATTAATAAAAAATGACAGAAAATAAACTATTAAAAATCAGATATTTGTATTGAATACATTTAATGATGTGTACTTTTACACAAGTAAATTTTTAGAGAAAAAAACTACTTTTACTGCACTACATTTGGCGGCGTGCCTCCATTACTCTCAAATGGTAATATATATGATTCATATGATTTGTTTGCAAATATCACGAGGCGAGCACTTAAATATAACATTGGAGCTTCGAAAATCCCTGCTAAATTACCATAATTACGAGATTCGACTAGTATGAAACTGCTCATGTGGTCAGAATGAGTTTGAGTTTTCACTTTGACACTGAAAAATGGAAAATGAGCAATGAGAAATGTTTTTGGAGGATAATAAAACTTCAGTTGGTATATACAAACATGGAGAAAAGTGTTGGCGCCCTTCCCATTGAAGAACGAAAAACTACAGCAGTCACTGAAATAACTTGAAAAACTGAAAAAAACGTTACGATTAATCAAAAATGACTGAACAAAATATGGAAAATCAGAAATTGCTTTCGAATTGTGTTTTAACAGAAGCAGTGGTAATGAATTACACTTACTTCATTACATTTACTTGAGTAAAATTGTTGGGTAACTTAATGATAATGATTGCGTAATGATCTGTGTTTTTACTCTTACTCTAGTAAATTTCTTGAGAAAAAAAAACTTTACTTTTACTTCAATACATTTGGCGGCATTCCTCTGTTACTATATATAACATAACTAATATATATATATATATATATATATGTACATTAAACTACAGGCACTTTCAACTTATTGTAATACCAAATTTCACACACTATCCACTGTATTCCTCATATTATATATCAAGCAGACAAACATCTCAAGAAATCCTACATCTCTACACACATTCATGAACAAAGGTTCATTCTAAACATTTTCATAACTAGTTTCCACATAAATTGTACAGCATGCTGTGACATCTTTGATTTATACACAAATATGGACAACACACAAAAGTATACAGCACACATGGATTATGTACAGTAACTTTATTTTTACTTTTAATCTTTTAGTTTAACTTTAAAGTAACTTAAAATTTTTAATCAGATACATTTTTTTACTTGAATGACTTTTAAAATTGTTACTTTTACTTGAGTACAAATTTCCTCAAGCACCTCTGGATGGCTGTGCGATTAATCGGAATGAAATCGCAAACGTAACTGAGCAAAGCTGCGAATGTCATGGACATCTTGTCAGGGAAGCACGGTTCTGTTTTCAGTAGTAAATCCACTCTGAAAAACCAGAGGGTGTTCTCACGTGGAAACACCAAATACACCACAAAGAAGAAACCCAGGAAATCCCCATAGCTTTTACTATAAACAGAAGATTTAACTGCTTTCATTGATTCAGAGCTACTAATAAGCACACAATCGACTCACAGAAAGATTTATTTCAAACACTCGACTGAAGTTGTGAAGCGAGTTTGGAGCAGAAACATTGTTATACGTTTTATTTTTACATGCAGCATTTACTACACAGAGCGGTGGTTGAGAAGCTATGCAAACATTTCAACAATCTCAATGTCATTATCGTCAAGGTTAACTGATTTCTATTTTGAACACAATAAGTGAACTATGATTCTGTGTAAACTTGAATCGAACCTGAAGATAACAATCATTTCACCTGACTCCACATTTGAAACACGGAACATCTTGTGCCAATTCACCAACACAAATCTGAAGTCTCCCATCTGATCAAACAGATGAGAAAGCAAGCTGTTTCAGTGTGAGAACATAGCACAATATATTATATTTCTGCACTGTCACGTTTTCGTTGGCCATGGAATAAATAAGCTGAAAGAATTGGCCAAGAGCGATGCCTTTTCCTCCAGGGACAATCTGATCAAATCCACAACTTCCTGTACTGGATGACACTGAATTCCTCTCTACTCCAAAATCACACCAGTTCATTTCCAGCTTTAATTATGCTGTTGTGTGGCAGAATTCCGGCACTGGATCTATTCTCCAGACGGATCTGGGCTGGATATTCACAATCAACAAGGTGACAAACAAATTCATAGAGGCAGCAGAAAGTCTCTTGCGTCGAATGATAAGGAAGCTCCAGACTTTCGTAGTTTCGCAAACAAATAATTCAAAGGTTCGCTGAGCAGAACAAGGCAAAGGAATCCAAAAAACAAACATGTTGCTTCAAAATACAACAATGAAATGTTGTCTTAGAAAATACATATATATATATATATATGATTTGTTTTTAGTTTGCCAAGTTTTGTTCAAATATAAAACTTTAAAACAACAACAACAAAGACAGAAGAAATAGACAACTAAAGCTATTAATAATCTGTCATAATTATGTAACATCTATTATAATAATAATCAGACTTCACTAAAAGATTTCGTTAATGTAAGTTATGTTATTTATTTGCTTACATGAACTAATAATGAACAATGCTTGTACAGTATTTATTAATCACAGTTCCACATTTAATAATGAATTATTAAAATCCAAATTCATCAACCCAGGCTCATTCTGGTTACGTACCCCCTATATACATTTCTGGAGAGCGCCAAATACGTTCCAGGAGCTACGTTTTTTTACAGTTTTTGTTTTCGCGAATCAGCCAGAGGCCGCTGTGTACGCTTTTTGAGATCTCAAATTTGTCTCGCGAGTGCCATTCGTACCTGCTGTTCTCACGTAAATCCACCAGAGGTCGACTGACTGACTGACTGACCGATTGACTGACCTACCCTTCTCCTTCCCTAAACCCCACCAATAGGGTTTTCAAGAGCATCGATTGACCCGCCCGCCCACTTCCCTAAACCCAACCGAAAAAGCAACCCAGAAAAGGAAAAGCCCTCGCGGCAGCCTGATTTTTACCACGTTTACTAATTTTACCACATTTCACCCTGTTATTTACTTGTTTCTTTTATTTTTTGGCTTCTGTTTTTGTCTTACCCGCTTTCTGGAATCATTCTTCACCGGACTCGAACCCCGTCGTCGTGGTCAACTCCGCTCTGCGTCTCAAGTCCGCCGACGTACATGGCGAGCTACTGGAAAAACTGGTAACAGCGGGAAAGCCGTCCATATGGAGGTAAGCGATCAGCTGGTAAGCGCGAAAAGGAACGGCGTCATACTGCCCCGTAGCATTCGTTTTAAAGACGAAATGCAGCCAGACGTACCTCTGGCTACATAATTCGCGATCTCCAGAAATGTATACGGGGCTACGTATTCACAATGAGCCTATGTTGAAATTCATGCTTGTTAACATTATATAACACACTGTGAGATAACATGAATAAACAACTGTATAATTAACATTAACAAAGACAAATAAATACTGTAATAAATGTATTGTTCATTGTTTGTAAATACTAACATTAACGAATACAACCTTATTGTAACTACATATCACCAAAAATGAAGATTGTTTAATCTTTTGAAAAAAAAAACTGATCAAAATATAATAAAAACTATAATATTGATAAATATGAAGTTTACAATAACTGCTATATTAACTGCTTTTTATATGACTGCTTTTTTAACAGAAGGAGATGTCCATTCACTGTTTATTTATCTACTTATTTACATTTACTTACTACATTTAACTACATTTTACTCACTACGTTTCCCATATCCATAATCAATATCCATAAAATTTACGGTAAAAAAATTACAGCTGTGGTTGCCAGTATTTTACTGTAAAAAAAAAAAAGAAAGAATAAATAAACAAAATACATAAAAAAAAATCTAAATGCACAAAAATACGGTAGAAACTGTAAATTATGTTTTTATGGTAAGCAACCGTATTTCATTACTTTATAATGTTAAGTACTAACATCTACACATCATAGCTTTGTTACACAGACATGTAAATGTCATATGGTTATGTAAAAAAGAATAATAAAAAGTGTTAGGTTCCGAATTATTATTGAAACATTTTTGCAGTATTTTACCGTTGAAATTACAGTTTTCGGAATTTTGGGATTTACTTATTTATTTACATTTTTTCCCTGTTTATTTTTGCTTTTGAATTGCATTATGGGACCTTGATCTTTCTTCCAACAACTTTTAACCTTAAAAAGTTTGAAAAGGTGACTTTTATTGACATTTTTAATAGTTGAAAGTGCTATATTGTCTGTGTTGGTGTTGTATATTACAGTACAAAAACCTTGTAATAAACTGCCAGTACATTTTCTGTTATTTTACAGATTTATTTATTAGATATTATTTCTTATACATTATATTATTTCAAACTACTAAAATGTCAATAAAAGTCACTTTGTTAAAGTGTAGAGTTCAATTTTCAACATCAAAAGTCGACAGAGCAGAGATCAACATCCTATAATGCAATTCACAACCGTAAATAAACAGAAAACACTGGTGAATCACAAAATAGAGAAACTGTTACTTTTTACAGTGTACCTTAATTTTTTACAATGTAAAACTGATGTTGTAATAGGACAAAAGTGGGTCTTACATGGTTATTATTTCCAAACTTCTGACTGACATTATACTACATTTTCTGACCTCACACACACAAAACCTGGTTTGAATGCTGAGAAAGACCCAGAGAGACTTCGAGAGCTCACTGTGAATGGCTTTAGATGCTCAGCTAACCTGACAGACGCTGATCAATAGTCGGTTATGCCTGAATCGCAAACACAGGTTACGGTGTCAGATCAGCTGTGAAAATACGGCCGCTTTGACGAACACAACCCACAGAGCTGATCAATGGCAGAGGGAAAAGCGCCGTTTGTCGAGGTTAAGCCGTGAAACTGCTCTACAGAGCTGTCAAATGAGCAAAGCAGCACATAAAGAGAGAAAAAAGGAAGTCTGGATTGGATGTGAAATGTTCTCGGCGGGAGGTCCATGTCTACTGGAGATTTCATTCTGACTTGATTTGTTCATCAGCCTACTTTGTGGAGAACGCTGGGAATCTTTGACCAGACATTGTGACTTTTTAAAAAATTTATTTTAAGAGCAAATGCATTGTTGGATCCAATTAGTGTTTAGAACCAGGATTAAACTTCTATTTGTTAAGAGCTTTAAATAAATGAATATGTTAATATATCAGTTAAAACATTGAGAGTTTTTTTTTTATCATGCAGCCTTGGTGAGCAGTAAAAAAAAACTTATTTTACAAACCAAAATTTAGACTGCAAAGTTTTAAACTGTATTATATTAAAATGACCTTATAATTATAGGTATTATTACCTTATATATCTGAAAACAATTCTCACATCAAAATGACAAGCAAAAGAGGAAACTCTCCTGAAGATTTCTAGGGTTTAATGTGCTATGTAGTACAAAACTTCTTTTAGCACTTCCCAGGTGTCTTCTTTAGGTTTACTATAGACTCTTTTTTTTGTATCTCCAGGTGATCTCAAACTATTCAGCTTTGGACTCTGGGTACGCCATTTCATGTTTGTGCTTCATTACCTTTTATTTATTTATTTTTTTAACCTACAGATCAGATTTCACCTCATTAACAGTGTTTGCGATCATTAAATTACTGAAAGAAAAACAAAACCCTTACAAATGATTGCTTTCCAGAAGGAATGGCATAATGGTTTAAAACCTGTCTGTATATTTAAGAATGAACAATTCCGTCAATTCAGAAATCATTTCCAACACCGCTGGTAGAAATGCAGATGCAAACACTCATTCTTCTATCTTTTTCTAAATTTTTCTTTCACCTGTCCTAAACAAATAGATGAATGAATGAACGAACAAATAAATTATGAAAAGTATTATAATAAAGAGAATGATAAATACTTAAACAGTATTTGGCCATTATAACATATCTAAAACAACAAATATAATAGTCTAAAACAAGTGAAGGGTGAGTAAATGATGATAGAATTTTCAGTTTTAGATGAACTATCCCTTTAATGCCTGATTCATGTCAATTATTGACCCAGGGGGTTGTATTGACTCTAATTTGACTGGTTATATTTTATCCACCCGCTTTTATAGCATTAAAACCTGTAATGTAATATTGAGGAATTTTCTAGATAATTCCATTCACTGCAAGTTGGTAGTTTAACATCTTTTACATTCGTTTCTCTGCTGTAGTCTTGGCATTTTACACATTTTATGCACTGTAAAATATGTAATGACAAAAGGTCAAGACAACAAATATTCATATGTTGTTTTAACTTATTTTAAGTACTACATTTTCTAAGTTACACAACGTTTAACTTCATATTTTTATGTGAAAGCCAATGAATATAATAAAGTCTTTATCTAACATTAATTGGTAAAATCCAGCACTAAGGGTGGATTAAAATCAGCAATAGCCAAAGATAAATTGCCACTTACTGCTTGCATGTTGCCAACACAACCACTTGGCATAGAGGCTTCTGTTTGGTCCAACAGTAGTTATTTTAATGGACAAATACAGTTTCATTTTGTTTTACACAATTACAGTGTGACAACGGAATGATATTTAAAAGGGACCTATTATGCCCCTTTCTACAAGATGCAAAGTCTCTAATGTCTCTTGAGTGTGTATGTGAAGTTTCAGCTCAAAATACGACACAAACACTTATTTATAACTCTTTGAAATGGCCCTGTATAGGCTTTGATCCAAAATGTGCCGTTTTGGTGACTGTCGCTTTAAATTCAAATGTGATTGTGCTGTTTTCAAAAGAGGGCGGAGCTACAAATGCCTATGCAGACTCAAAACTGTAATGGCAGACGGCTGCTTCTTACTCAGGGCTGTCTATGCTAATAGGGGAGAGATGGTAACTAATGGGCCGGGCTTTCCCCCTCTCATGACACGTACAAAAGGAGAATGTCAATCAAATAGTTTTTACCATTAGAGGCTGGTTATATTCACACACTGCTGCAATACAACAGTGTTTAAACACCTTATAAAAGTGATTTTTGCATAATAGGTCCCCTTTAAGGGAAATACCTTACATTTTAAATATGTTTGAGGGGATTTGGGATTTGTTATGAAACGGACTAACACGTCACAGTGTTGCACATGATTTCAAGAATGAAATAAGCACACAAAGATAAGGAAGATGTTCAAAAAAGCTCGTAAAAAATATGGTTGAATTCATCAGAGAGTGAAAAAAGAAATACACAGAACATAATATCCCTCTGCAAATGGCTACAATGTGACATTTTCGCCCTGTTTCAAAATGAATAGTATTTCAAAAGGTTTGTTTCTGTTGTAGCAAATGTGAACTATCAGTGTTTATTCAGTTTTCAGTAGGCATTTGAATAGGTTCTTTACTGTGATGATTCATTTAATGCATCCTTAAAAAAGATGACATTAGGTTTTAATGTCAGAAAAAAACTGCTTATAGGATTATCTCTATAAATAATGCTTTATGATAAAATAAAAACAAACCGACCCCATTATTGGCCAAACGTGCTTCCGATACATTTCACAGTATCAGTCATTGGCCCCAAAAACCTGATCAGATGACTTCTTAAAAACCAGTTTACATCTGTATTTAGTGTCATTTACATATGATTGGAATTCCTGATTTTTTACAACTGAAGATATCAATATACAATAAATTAAGTATAATTTCCTGTCGCATTTCTACATTTCGTCTTCATTGTGTCATTATGCATTTGAGGCATTCCATGTTTAATAGAGCGAGGAATTTTTCACAGTATTTTCTATAATATTTTTTCTTCTGAAGAAAGTCTTTTTTTTTTTTAGGTTAGAATAGAAGAATGAATTCATCAGAGAGTGAAAAAAGAAATACACAGAACATAATATCCCTCTGCAAACTGCTACAATGTGACATTTTCGTCTGGTTTAGTCCACTTTCATGAGTCAATATTTCAAAACAGACCGAAATCTAGCTAAAAGCCGCATTTTTGAAATTCAAGATAGCCGTGCATGCTTTTAATGGCCTTCATTTAGTTAGTCAGCATTACAGCTATTACAAGTCTGAGCGGAAATCAAGGCTGCGTCTTGAAAACAACCATCATTAAAAGGGCATTTTGAGAGTAAAAAAGCATGTTTTGTTAACAAATGATAGTATAAATCGATTGGAATCTGAAGCTTACGAGTGGATGCAAGTAAAAATGCCTCAAGATATACAGTTGAAGTCAGAATTATTAGCCCTCCTGAATTATTAGCCCCCCTGTATATTTGTTTCCTGTTTAACAGAAAGAAGATTTTTTTTCAACACATTTCTAAACATGATTTCTTTTATCTTTGCCATGATGACAGTACAGAATATTTGACTAGATATTTTTCAAGATACTAGTATTCAGCTTAAAGTGACATTTAAAAGCTTAACTGGGTTTAATTAGAGTAATTAGGTAAGTCATTGTATCGCGATGGTTTGTTCTGTAGACAATCGAAAAAAAATATTGCTTAAGGGGGCTAATAATATTGACCTTAAAATGTTTTTTAAAAAATTAAAAACTGCTTTTATTCTAGCTGAAATAAAACAAATAAGACTTTCTCCAGAAGAAAATATATTATAGGAAATACTATGAAAAGTTCCTTGCTCTGTTAAACAAAATTTGGGAAATATTTGAAAAAGGATTCACAGGAGGGCTAATAATTTTGGTTTCAACTGTACCAACATGAGCCAAAAAAACAACAACAACAACAACAACAACAACAACACACACCAATCTCTAAAAGCGTTTGCCCTTGATGGGAATAAAATATTTAAATAATTCAAAGTGCGGTTTACTACTCTCAGTAAACAACACGATGTCTTCTTAACTCAAAGCTTTAGGTAACTGTTTGCGCAAATGATTGTTATTAAACGCAGGAATCAGGCTGTAATGAGTGTGGTGTCATTGTCTGGAGCAGCGGGGAAGACTGCGGTAGTACCGCGTTTGTGTTCTGTCAGCAATACACCGATGTGTTAGAACCACAGAAGTGAGATTTAATTACAGGCTCCTGCGGGAATCAGACTTGCAAATGCTATAGTCTTTCTGTAACTCTCGCTCTTGTTCTGATGTGGGGTTAAATATGATCAGATGCAAATACAGTTGAAGTCAGAATTATTAGCCCTCCTGTATATTTTTCCCCAATTTCTGTTCAACGAAGAGATTTTTTTCAACACATTTCTAAACATAATAGTTTTAATAACTAATTTCTAATAATTGATTTCTTTAATCTTTGCCATGATGACAGTACATAATATTTGACTAGATACTTTTCAAGATACTAGTATTCAGCTTAAAGTGACATTTAAAGGCTTAACTAGGTTAACTAGGTGAGTTAGGGTAATTAGGCAAATTATTGTATAATGATGGTTTGTTCTGTAAAAAATCGGGAAAAAATATTGCTTAAGAGGGCTAATAATATTGACCTTAAAATGGTTTAAAAAAAATAAGAACTGCTTTTATTCTAGCTGAAATAAAACAAATAAGACTTTCTCCAGAAGAAAAAATATTATAGGAAATACTGTGAAAAATTCCTTGCTCTGTTAAACATCATTTGGGAAATATTTGAAAAAGAATACAAAATTCACAGGTGGGCAAATAATTTTGACTTCAACTGGGTGTAGAAATGAGGGTTAAATGTGGTATGGTTGGGAACACCCTAATTCATAATAGCACACAATGAAAACTCAATGTAGAAATGCAACAGGAGATTATACTTAATTCCCTTCTTAATGCCTTTTTATGAAATAAATGCTTGTCTTGTTAAACAAAATTATTTTTTTAAAATCAGTTTTACATTTTAAATCAGCAAAATAAAAATTTTCAAATGATAAATCAGTTAAATAACCTTTTAGGCTGTAGTTTGAATATATAGTACTGCATAATAATAATAATAATAATAATAATAATAACAACAATAATAATAATAATAACAATAATAATAAACATAATAATAATAACAATAATAATAATAGGGCGTCACAGTGGCGCAGTGGGTAGCACAATCGCCTCACAGCAAGAAGGTTGCTGGTTTGAGCCCCGGTTGGGTCAGTTGGCATTTCTGTGTGGAGTTTGCATGTTCTCCCCGTGTTCGCCTGGGTTTCCTCCGGGTGCTCCGGTTTCCCCCACAGTCCAAACACATGTGCTATAGGTGAATTGGGTAAGCTAAATTGTCTGTAGTGTATGTGTGTGAATGAGAGTGTATGGGTGTTTCCTAGTGATGGGTTGCAGCTGGAAGGGCTTCCGCTGCGTAAAACATATGCTGAATAAGTTGGCGGTTCATTCCGCTGTGGCAACCCCGAATAAATAAATAAATAAATAAATAAATAGATAAATAAATAAATAATAATAATGATATAATTAGAATAATTAGTATGATATGGTACAGTGAACATGTCTG
>CAIGQV010018201.1:3147385-3158188 GCA_903798115.1 Danio jaintianensis | reverse complement strand
TGTCCATCCATCCATCCATCCATCCATCCATCCATCCATCCATCCATATGTTTACCTAAAGTATCAATCCATCAATCCGCCCATCCGTCTGTCTGTCCATCCATCCATCCATCCATCCATAGCTTTACCTAAAGTATCAATCCATCAATCCGCCTATCCGTCTGTCTGTCCGTCCGTCCGTCTGTCCGTCCATCCACCCATCTATCCATCCATCTATCCATCCATATTTTTATATAAAGTATCCATTTATCTATCATCCATCCATCCATCCATGAATATTTTATCTAAAGTATCCATCCATCCATCCATCCATCCATGTGCATTCAAGCAAACGGTAAATGAAGTTAAATGGGTTCTCATCTCCTCAGCTCTGCTTTATTAATGTTCAGTTCGGCTGTACAGTGTTTTTATCGAGCCTTTCATAAACACAGCGTCCAACCAGCAGACGTGACCTTTAGATGAATCGATCGGACTGATGATAGTCTTAACAGCTGCTCGGTAATGGTACTAATTAATACAAATTATGTCTTTTGATGGAGATAAGCAGATCTGCTCGGAGCGCGGACATCTGTGAGAGGAGAGACGTCAGAGCAGAAAGAGAGAAAATGCATAATTAAAATCTAAAGGATTAGACTGCGATTCCCACATTTGTGACTCGTGCAGAAGGCAGCGTTTTCTTCTTTACCTCACATCGCCTCCAGAACCCCTCCCGTCATGAATAATTCAGCGCTCGTACGCAGCACGTGTGAGCAAGCCTTCCAGAAATAGCTCATGCTGCTAAAAAGAGAACAGAGGCTCCAAATTTAGCCAGTCTGCGTTCATTATTCACTGCACACAGCGGGAACGAGCAGGAATCAGGAATTATGGGATGCTTTTAGGTCAAAGTCGCAGAATAGCACAGCTCTTCCAGACAAGGGCTTCTCCTGGGAAATTTATTTATTTAGAGATGGAGAACGGGAAAGGGAAAAATGAAAGAAACGGGCCGTTGCGATGGCAGACGGAGTTGTAAACATCGGCACAGAACGGACAACAAGCCCCGTTTACTCTAACCCAGATAAACACACAAACGTAAAGAAATCTGTGTAATTGAACTAATGTGCCACTAAAATAAGCGATTAAAAAACAACTATGTCTTTTTGAAGGAATAGCGAGGGATTCATCCAAGATATTTGAGTCAACATTCATTTGCAACCCAAATTGGTTTTAAAAAGTACATTTTATGCATGTTCAATTATTTGGAGAATATCACCATGTTTTATTCAACTAAAATGCACAGAGAAAAGGAATAGTTCACCCAAAAATGAAAATTACCCCATAATTTACTCACTCTCAAGCCATCCTGGGTACATATGCATTTATTTCTGTCAGACGAACATAGAAACATGTAACCGAAAGATTAATAAATTAATTAAACACTCCAATCATTGACTTTATGAAGTGTGCCTCAACAGGTGAGTGGTCTTGACAAACCACCCGTAGAAACACTCTTCTCTCCATATGCACCAGACACTTTATT
This sequence comes from Danio jaintianensis, assembly GCA_903798115.1. Lineage (NCBI taxonomy): Eukaryota > Metazoa > Chordata > Actinopteri > Cypriniformes > Danionidae > Danio > Danio jaintianensis. Next base: position 3,156,672 of record CAIGQV010018201.1, on the reverse strand, counting down.
TAAACTCCACCTTACAAGGACTAAATTAGGAAAACAATGTTGACCCGTGAATGTTCCACAAATCTTGTTTTCTACAACCTTAAAATAGCTCTTATGCACAGTATCTTGCACAAAACGGGTCTGTCTTATGTAAAAGTACTTGTATAGTCGATCTTAGGTTATGTGTATAGTGTGTATGTATAGTTAGTTATGTATAAAGTATGTTAGTAGGTTTAAAATAGCTCTTATGCACAGTATCTTGCACAAAATTGGTCTGTCTTACGTAAAAGTACTTATGTAGTCGATCTTAGGTTATGTGTATAGTGTATATGTATAGTTAGTTATGTATAAAGTATGTTAGTAGGTTTAAAATAGCTCTTAGGTCCAGCATTGTGTTCATATTTATGATTAAGTCTAACGTTAACCCTCTGATGGTGTTAGTTTGAGGATGGATTTATGCACATTAGGAAACTTCAAAGTAAAAGTCACTACCCAACACCATTATACAGCATGGAAGTGTCAGGATAACTGACTCCGACTGTGTTTATCTCACAGAATAAAGTCATATACAGTTGAAGTCCTAATTATTAGCTCTCTTGTGAATTTTTTTTCTTTTTCAAATATTTCCCAAATTATGTTTAAAAGAGCAAGGATTTTTCTCACAGTATTTCCTATAATATTTTTTCTTATGGAGTTTGTTTAATTTCAACTAGAATAAAAGCAGTTTTAATTTTTTTAAAACCATATTAAGGTCAATATTATTAGCCCCCTTAAGCAATATTTTTCCGATTGTCTACAGAACAAACCATCATTATACAACGACTTGCCTTGTTTTTGGGTGAACTATTCCTTTGAGCATTCACAACAAGACAGAGAAGTTCTCAATTTCATGTTGATGTTAAATGTGTGAATAATATGCTGACTTGGTTCCAATCCAGAGATTAACTGACACACTTCTAGTCAACCGTATCCCTCATTTAGCACATTGTTGGTTGAGCCAAATGAAATGAACTGTGCTTGCAAAGCGAATATGAAGCTGGAACCCGTGTCTCTGCAGCCCCATGACACCCGTGAGCTGCTCTCATCATCTGGAGCAGGAGGAGAAAATTAATCATTGTCTTCACACGCAGGCTCAACTGGAACACAAAACTACCTGTCCTAAAAAAAAACACACACACACACACACAAACTGGAACAGAGAGAACCCAACTTCTGCAAACATCTACTTAGCGATTCAACTTATTCAACATGAAGCACTTAGCTAATGCCACAAACCGCATACAAAACACAATTAGCACAAATCCACGAGGGAAAAAAACTACTTATGTTATCATACAGTAAACAGACAAATGTATTCTTAAGTAACAATTAAAGGGCCAAGTACAACAGAAGCAAAAAAAGAAGAGCTAAGAGCATCAGGCCAACTGAACGTAACGAAATGTAACGAAACAAAATGAAACAAAACAAAACGAAACAAAACAAAAGCAAAAAAGAAGAGCAAAGAGCATCAGGTCAACTGAACGTAACGTAATGTAACATAACAAAATGAAACAAAACAAAACGAAACAAAACAAAAGCAAAAAAGAAGAGCAAAGAGCATCAGGTCAACTGAACGTAACGAAATGTAACATAACCAAAATGAAACATAACGAAGCGTAATGTAACGAATTGTAACAAAATGTAACGTAACAAAACACAAAATAACAAAACATAATGTAACGAACCGTAACGTAACGAAACATAACGAAACAAAGCTTAATGTAATGAAACGTAACAGAACAATGTAACGTTTCGTTGTTACATTTCGCTGTTACACTTCGTTATGTTACGTAACGAAACAAAGGAAAGCATAACAAAAAAACACACAGAAAATAAATAAATAACATAATAAAACAAAAAAACACAAAACACAAAAAAAACTAAACAAATAAAGTGAGTGAATAAAACAGGTGAAGAGGCTTTTGCTACAGGCTAGAAGTTGAAGAAGAGCAAAGAGCATCAGGCCAACTGAACGTAACAAAAGTAACGTAACGAAACCAAACAAACCAAAACAACACACAAAACCAAAACAAACCATAAAACATAACAAAACAAAAACACAAACAAAACAAAAAAAACACACAAAAATTAAACAAAAAACAAAACATAACATAAAACAAAAAACACACGAAAAACAAAACATTAAACAAAAATACACAACACAAAACATAACATAACAAAAACAGAAACAAAACAAAACAAAAAACCCACAAAAAAACAAAACAATAACATAATAAAAAAAAATAAAAAAAACACACACAAAAAACAAAAACAAAACAAAACAAAGTGAGTGAATCGAACAGGTAAAGAGGCTTTTTGCTACAGGCTAGAGGTTGAACTGAGCCCACCATGAATAACCACACAGAAATGTTTTGCATTTGAATTAACTTTATAAATTTTTACCCATTTTTCATGGGTATCACTGGCTGATACACACGATATCAAAAATGTGATGTTTTACTACTCTTTTGTGGAAATTCAAACACAGACATACAGTTGAAGTCAGAATTATTAGCCCTCTTGAATTATTAGCCCCCCTGTATATTTTGTCCCCCAATTTCTGTTTAAGAGAAAGATGATTTTTTTTCAACACATTTCCAAACATAACAGCTTTAATAACTAATGTCTAATAACTGATTTCTTTTATCTTTGCCATGACGACAGTACATAATATTTTACTACATATTTTTTCAAGATACTAGTATTCAGCTTAAAGTGACATTTAATTTTAATTTAATTTGGGGTTTAATTAGGTTAATTAGGCAAGTTAGGCTAATTAGGCAAGTCATTGTATAATGATGGTTTGTTCTGTAAACAATCGAGAGAGAAAAAAATATTGCTATAATATTGACCTTAAAATGGTAAAAAAATAAATAAATAAAAAACTGCTTTTACTCTAGCTGAAATCAAACAAGTAAGACTTTCTCCAGAAGAAAAAATATTATAGGAAATACTGTGAAAAGTTCCTTGCTCTGTTAAACATCGTTTGGGAAATATTTGAAAAAGACAAAAAATTCACAGGAGGGTGAATAATTTTGACTTCAACTGTATACGCACACACACACACACACACACACACACACACACACACACACGCACACGCACACGCACACGCACGCACACACACACACACACACACACCGTTTGTCTCTCATTACTGCTAATTGCTCTGCTTCTGTAAAGGGGTTTTAATTAGACAAAACAACAACAGCAGAGAGACTATGGGGCCGTACAGATGCCCACTTTCTCTCAATCTAAAATAAACAGGTGGCGTTTTTGAGAACAACTTGTTTGTTCACATCATCTGTGATCCTTACTAAACGTCTTTGACCTGCCTAATTGTGACCGCCTTGGAAAAAGACTCCAACAGCACAGTGTTAAAAAACAACACTCTAGTAAAAGGGTATTTTAGTATGCAGAAACTAGCTTTTAATTCTGATTTTGAATTTGTTTTATATTTAATTTTACAGTTTTGGTATTTGTGTCGTTTGATTTTGGCTTTTTGGCTTTATACAGTTGAAGTCCCTCCTGTAAAATTGTAATTTTATATTTTTTCCCAACTGTTTAACATGGAGAAGATTTTTTTCAACACATTTCTAAACATAATAGTTTTAATAACTCATTTCTAATAACTGATTTCTTTTCTCTTTGCCATGATGACAGCACATAATATTTTACTAGATATTTTTCTAGAAACTAGTATTCAGCTTAAAGTGACATTTAAAGGCTTAACTAGGTTAATTAGGCAAGTTATGGTAAATAGGCAAGTCATTATATAACGATGGTTTGTTCTTTAGACAATCAGAAAGAAATATATTGCTTAAGGGGGTTAATAATATTGAGCTTAAAAAAAAAGAAGCTTTTATTCTAGTCGAAATCAAACAAATAAGACTTTCTCCAGAAGAAAAAATATTATAGGAAATACTGTGAAAAATTCCTTGCTCTGTTAAACATCTTTTGGGAAATATTTGAAAAAGAAAGCAAAAGAAAACAAAAAAAATAAACCACAGGAGAGCTAATAATTTTGACTTCAACTGTATATATACACATTTATTTCAGTTTTTAATTGTAGTTATTTTAGCACCTCAGATTAAACTGCATGTTTTGTTTTTCTTTAAAATCAAATGACTTTAAATTCTTTATTTGTTTCTTTTAATTGATTTATTTATCTTTATTTTATTACTACAGTACTACACTGGGTTTTAGCTTTAGAAGGATGATAATGTTGGTGTAAATCTATATTAATATAATTTATTATTAAATATTACAACATTATGTAACCCCCAGGGGGGGTTCGGGTGGTTCGGAAGACCCATCCCTCGCTGACAAAGGTCCAGAATCTGTCCCATACAAGAGCTCATTTGTCTTATTTTGACTGCTATGCCATCATGGTAAAAATAATTCATTGAAAAAGGCTTTAAGACCAAGCAGAATCCTCTGTTGGCTGTCGCTTCGGGGTGACTTCAGCTAATCAGTTTTGGCCAATGCTAACAAATATTTTTCCATAAGTCTAACATCCAGCTGTGCAAGAAAACATACGTAAGAGAAGTCATCTATCGCTACTGTATTGTTGAGAAAACATTTTACAAGTAACTTTTATTTTAAATATTGGAATATTATATACAAATATTAAATATTCTTGAAACAAAAAATGACAAAAAAAGTACCAAAAGCGTACCATATTAAAATAGATTTGAATACTATTTTGGCTGAAATAGTCAAAAAATGTGGTTATGATGACCATCCGACAAGCTAATTCAGAACAGTGCTTAAAATGTCACTAAAATGCAGTATTTAAATTTCATAATTAAATAGAAATTGAGGCGTATAATTGCAAAACGGTCCACTTTTTGAGAAAAAAAGAACCACCCCTTTCACCAGGCTGGCTACGGGCATGAAATCTACCCTAAGACAAAATGTAATAACTAGTAGTGAATCTACTTTAAGGCTTGAGTTGAATATAATAAATCCTCTGATAATATCGAACTAAAATGAATCATAATGTAATGTTTAACCTCACAGATCCTCTGTAATGCAAGCTCAGATGACAATATATGTGGGATTGAAAAACATACAGAAGATGAATTAACATTACCAGGATGTGACATTTCCACCTCAGCTCTTTTTATGCACCTAGTCTGTTGACAAATTCCCAGCTCATCTTCAGAAATACATTTATAATTGGCAAAGCTTTTGCGTGAGGAGTTTACTGTTGTTCTGCGCATTGTAGATTTGATGGAGACAGGCCTCATGATTATTTCTGCATGACTTTGAGACCTGGTTCTGAGTTATCTCTGTAAGAAAGGGGCAATTTTTAGCATGGTGCCACATTGTTAATTGGAGGGTCTGGCATATCGAGCTGCGCTCCACAGGAGGATATTATTGCTGAAATGTGCGTCTACGGCAAACGGAAAATACTGGAGATGTTAATTAGACCTTCTGAAAAAGGTCTCAGGGCATTTGAGGGCTTGGATCTTGTGGTTTTTAGGTACACTGTTGGTTCGATTGGATTCTTTAAAGAATCATCAACACTTCATAAACATTTCTTCTTAACCCTCAAGCGTAATTTGTACTGAAGCGCTTCATCTTTCCCTTGTGGACATTTTTGGGCACGAAGGTCTCAAGTGTAAACCCAATAATAAAATATATCAATTTATGTATTTTAGAATTTTTTTAAAATTTATTATTATTATTATTATTATTATCATTTTTATTACTATTATTTACACACCTATAAAAGTTCAATTTTATTTTAGCATTACCATTCATTTTTTTATGCGACAAATTATGGAGTTGGATTTAAAGAGGTCTTACCTTTGTGGAATCCTGTCCTCTTTTTGTGTTTGTTCAAGTCGCAAACTCAGAAAAAAGAAACCATTAAAAATATAAATGAATAAATAAATAAATAAATAAAAACTTTTCTTTTTTTGGATGTTTATGTAAACATGCTTATTTTTATGTTATAACACTCTAAAAATGCTGGGCTATTTCAACACAATTATTGGTGTGATACAGACTAAACCAACTGCTGGATTAATTTTATGAATTAAATGTATTGGACCAAATTTAACCCAATGTTTGTGCTTGTTCATAATTTAGGTTTAAAAACCCAAATTACCCCCAAACTTTGGGTTTAAAACCCCAATTTGGGTTTAAATAACCCAGCATTTCTTAAAGTGAACGTAATATTTAATTTACTTCAGTAAAAATATCACTACAGTCAGTTCAGACCAATCAAAATCTTTTTTTGTGTGTGTGTTCACATGGCAAACTTGAAAAAGTAGCGAAATCTTAAACTGCCCAGATTAAAGAAAACATTTTTTTTAAGATTTAAATAAATTGATTTTGACATAAAAAAAACCCTGCTCCTGAAGGTCTACATCTCCTCCAGGAGCCTCCGGTCGGTAAGTGAGCGTCACCTTGTGGTACCCTCACAGACAGGCTATAAGTCACTTTCCAAAACCTTTTCATTCAATGTTCCACACTGGTGGAATGATCTTCCCATTCCCACACAAACTGCTGATTCACTATCATTCAAACTACAACTAAAACCCATCTCTTCCACGATCACATGAACAAAACCAGGACACACATCTCTCTATAAAAAAAAACACACACTTCCCCCTCCTTACTCAAGCAACTAATTCTCTGAGCACTAACAGTTGCTTTGTATAATCTGCACTTGTTGTGTGTATTGCCTCTTTGTATTGCCTTGATTCAACACAAATCATTCATGCCGTTCTACCTGTGGATGAGAGCTGCTATGAAAAATATGCTGCCTTCAAGCATTCGCTCAAAAAGGGAAGACTTCACCTAAAAATAAGCATTCTGTCATCATTTACTCAGACTTATGACTTTCTTTCTCCTGTCAAGCACAAAAGGAGAAATCTGACTTCTCCTTACAATTTCAATGATTCAGGACTGAAGCTTTCAAGCTCCAAAATATGCCAAAGCATCATTAAAATAGCATCTAGCAATCTATATGTGACTTGTGTGCTATATTCTGTCTTCTAAAGCCATATGATATGCTTTATGGGATAAAAAGATGAAGATTTAGGTTATTATTTGGGCAACTGAAACGGACTCTGCATTGATGCCTTTTTTTTCTCCAAACGTTCTTTCACATTTATTATATTAAAAAGAGAAGGCAGGATATTCTTCAAAACGTAAAAGGCAGATTTGGAAACGCTATAAAGATGAGAAAATAATTTGGGTGAATGATATCCTTACGCAAAATATATTTCCACATATTTCCTGTATTTATTTCCAAAGCATAAAATAAAATAGTTAAATAAATAAAAGTTAAATCAATAAATGAAAAGTTAAATAAATAACAAAAAAATATATAAAAAGTTAAATAAATAAATAAAAAGGTAAAAAAAAAAAAAAAGTTAAATAAAAAATAAAATGTTAAATAAAAATGTTAAATAAAATATTAAATAAAAAGTTAATTAAATAAACATAAATAAATTTTTTAAAAATAAATAAAAAGTTAAATCAATAAAAAGTTAAATCAATCAATCAAATCAATCATTATTTTGCAAAATCATAAAATAAAATCAATAAATAAAATGTGAATAAATAAATGAATAAAAAGTTAAATAAATAAATAGTCAAATAAGTGAATAAATAAACAGTTAAATGAAAAATTATAAAAACGTTAAATAAATAAATAAATAAATAAATAGCTAAAAAGTAAATAAATGGTTTATTAAACCATTTATTAAAAGTAAAAAAAAAATCAATCAATCAATAAATCAATCAATCAAATCAACCATTATTCTGCAAAATCATAAATAAAATAGTTAAAATAAAATAAGTTAAATCAATAAATAAAAAGTGAAATAAATAAATAAATAAATAAAAAGTGAAATAAATAAAAATAAGTAAATAAATAAATAATAATAAGTTAAATAAATAAATAATAATAAGTTAAATAAATAAATAAATAAATAGTAAAATAAATAAATAAAAAGTGAAATAAATAAATAATAAAAAGTTAAATAAAATAAAAAGTTAAACAAATAAAAAAAGTTAAATCAATCAATCAATATTCTGCAAAATCCTTACTGTAGAACCCTAAGTTTCGTTTGGTTCAGTCTCATTCCCAGTTTGATGAAAAACAAAATGATTGCTGATCCAAATAAATGAAACTTACTTTCATCACTAAACTGAATTTTGGAGCATTTCTCTGTCCACACAACATGCTCCTCGGCAAAGATTTTAGCACTTTAATACATATTCACTTATACTCACAGAACATATATCTTAAAGGTGCAGTATGTATGATTTACACCTAGTGGTTTAACTAGGCATTACAGTTCAAATTCAAAATATCAGAGAGAATTTTTTTTTTTTTCACCCAACCCCTCCGACGACAACTCAATGCACAGATAGGTTGCCAGATTGACAACTCCAACAGGAGCGAGCATACCTGACGATCAAGCCTTATATAAGCTTGCCATCTAATGTTTACTTTTGTAAAATTTGTATTATTTGCTAATCAAAAACCACCTCATGTGGACTTTTACAACTCTGAATCTCATTTCGGAGGCTGCTGCTGTCCTCTGGAGGTCACATTTTCAGCTGCGGCCAGATCCATTGAGGCAGCAATCATGACTGAAATGAAATACGCCATATTTTCCATCAAGGCAACACAGGGTGCTAAAATACAATTGCACAACCTGTGAGGAGTTTTCTCTATCTTGAATACCAGCACTTTTTTCTTATTCTGCAATGCCAATTAGAGTCACTGCAACACTGATATGGGCTGGAGGCAATGGGTGGCTTCCTGTCCCGTCCATTAATCCCTTCCCATCATCCTCCAGGGCGGCCATCCATCTCAGGCTGTGGTGCAGAGACATCACCCCGGATCAGATCCCGCATGGGTGAAGCTGCTGATGGAGGCTCATGGACTGCGGGGTCACGCGAGACCAGTGCTGAGGTGTGCGGATGTCAGCAAGCAGTCACAAACCTTTCTGACAGAGCCGCCCTTGGTGTCACTCCATATTACCATCACGGATCGGCTTGATATAGCGGCCGTTGTTTGATCTGATGACTCTCGAACTGTCCCGCACAAAGTGACAGGGAGCAAAAGTAGATATTTAAAAAAAAAAATAACAAAAAAAAACTTCTGTACCATTGAGAAGTGTCATTAAAGTGTCATAAGTTCTGTGTCTTATTGGAACTCACATATCGACATAGCAATCGATTGATTAACCGGATGGATGGATGGATGGATGGATGGATGGATGGATGGATGGATGGAT
>CAIGQV010018201.1:2944015-2954477 GCA_903798115.1 Danio jaintianensis | reverse complement strand
ATTTTTTTAGCCATTTAGAGGTTGTGTGTGATGAAAGGCAAATTACCAACACTGATTTATTCATTTTAATGGTTATTTCAGCCAAAAATTAAAAATTGTATCTATTTTTTAATATAAATTATGTTATGATTTAATCAGAGAGTCAAATTATGCTGTAATTGTTGCATGTTTGGTTTGAATTGGATGTCGAGTACATCCAAAGATATACAACACTTCAAATTTAACCATTCAATTTATCAAAAGTAACAGTGAAGACATTTATAATGTTGAGATATACAGTTGAAGTCAGAATTATTAGCCCTCCTGAGTTATTAGTCCCCCTGTATATTTTTCCCCAATTTCAGTTTAATGGAGAGAAGATTTTTTTCTAAACATAATAGTTTTAATAGCTGATTTCTAATAACTGATTTCTTTTATCTTTGCCATGATGACAGCACATCATGGCAAACTTAAGGTTAATTAAGTTAACTAGGCAAGTCATTGTATAACAGTGGTTTGTTCTGTAGACAATTGAAAAACAAATATTGCTTAAGAGGGTTAATAATATTGACCTTAAAATGGTTTTAAAAAAATAAAAAACTCCTTTTATTCTAGCCGAAATAAAACAAATAAGACTTTCTCCAGAAGAAAAAATATTATCGGAAATACTGTGAAAAATTCCTTGCTCTGTTAAACATCATTTGGGAAATATTAGAAAAATTAAAAAAAAAATTCACAGGAGGGATAATAATTTTGACTTCAACTGTATATATTTTCCGGAGTCTGATGTCGCCACATGAGGCCTGAACAGTGTACACTCGTTCCTCATTTTAATAGCGTTTAGCCGCCCACATGATTGCGAGCACTTGTTCTCTTCACGAGTCGCTTGCCACCGCCAGCCTCAATGACAATTACAAAATAATAAACAACTAAAATCATAAATAATCAAGAGATACAGTCCTGCGTGGCGATCAAAGCATGGCATCAGCATGACTGATTGAATGTGTAGAATCGTATCGTGATTGTATGATTGTATTATTTGTATGTGCTTGTGTGTTTATATTACACAGGCAATAGTGCCATTTTCCCGAAAACAGAAGTTAAAGGGATAGTTCACACAGAAATTTCAATTCTTTTATCATTTACTCTCTTACTTGTTTTAAAAGTCAATGGTTACAGGTTTTCAACATTCTTTAATATATCCTCTTTTGTGTTCACCAGAATGAAAAAAACAAACAAACAAGTGAATGATGACAGAATTTTTGCGTGAACTGTCCCTTTAACATTAAGCTACATTTTAGACTTTATATAGACCCTTTTTTCAGACTGTGAGGTCAACTGCTAACACTGTAAATCTTGATTTAAACCACTACAGTTTTAACTAAGCTAACTCCCAATCTGATGCCTAAACTTCATATTATAATGTAAACTATGACTTTAATTCATATTAGCTTATATTCACATTTTGTGGTTAACTGCTAGCTGACAGTGAGAGAATCGTCTATTAATACTGTGCATAACAGAACATTAAACACTAAAACATCTTTCTGTGCAGGGTAAAATACCCTCTATAACAGTGGATTCATTCATTCATTCATTTTCTTTTCGGCTTAGTCCCTTTATTAATCAGGGGTCGCCACAGCGGAATGAAACGCCAACTTATCCAGCATATGTTTTACACAGCGGATGCCCTTCCAGCTGCAACCCATCACTGGGATGACCAATTTAGCTTACCAAATTCACCTATACAGCATGTCTTTGGACTTGTGAGGGAAACCGGAGCACCAGGAGGAAACCCACACGAACACAGGGAGAACATGCAAACTCCACACAGAAATTACAACTGACCCAGCCGAGGCTCGAACCAGCGACCTGCTTGCGGTGAGGCGACAGCGCTACCCACTGCGCCACCATGCTGCCCTATAACAGTGGATTTGACTGGTAAAATAAGTTTTAAAAACTATAAATCCATTTTTTTTTAGTTCATATAGATCTACAAGGAATTATTAGTGTTTTAACACTAATTTAACGCTAATTTTATTAGTATTAAGTGCGTATATACTGCATTTTTAAATTAGCAAAATACAATGTGCTATAACAGAGGATTTGAATGGTTGACGAAAGAAACCCATTAAGTTTTGAAATCACTTGAGGATGTGTAAATAGTGAATAAATATAGAATTTTGACCAAAGTATCTCTTTAAAGTCTGTGTGAAATCAAAATGTACAATGTTTTATTTTGTTAGCCCTCATTGTTATTCTTAAGGTGAATAATTATTCCGTCTTCGTAAATAAAAAGGTTTGTTTTGGTAATCTTCAAAGTCTGACCATTTGCGTCCGTGTTTTGGAGTGGCCTAACCCTAACCTTAACACATCTCTTACCATTAGATTGCTATGAAGGAATAATGCGCAGAAATTAAGCCCCACACCCAACTCAATATTCCATTTCAATTGGAAGTACATACTGAAATGAAAGTATAAATCTATTCTATTGTATATTAAAGTACAAATCAAAGCTAACCATATTGATTTTGTTAGCTCACGTTGCTAGTTTTGTGGTAAACAATTAATCTGTGTGCGTCATTAAGATTGTTTGCCCTTGTTATCTTTAATTGAAATCTGAAAATGCACTTCCTGCTTGTTTTCAGTTAAATTCTCAGTTTACGTCTGTCTGAGGTATTGGGCGTGGCTAACATACTTAACCACGCCCCTCCAACTGTCAGTTTTGACAACAAACAGAAATGGTGAGGAGGTTGTAATAACTCTCCTCAAACCCTTTTCCCGATCTTTCTGAATGAAATGCCTACTTTACTACATCCAATCAGCTCGCAGTTAGAAAAACAAGCCACGCCCACTGTTTTCTCATCTAATATTCCGTTTCTCTAGGAACTGCATGACAATATGAAAATGGTTGCAGCTTTCATGTGGACTTTAATATATTAAAGTTGTTAATTGTAATTATATTTTTATTGTTCACATCTGGTGGTAGGAATCTCTCTTATGCAGATGCCAGTGTACTCTTGCATGCGTGGCTGTAGAAGGCCATCTTTTAGCCTCAGCATCATCATTACAGCACTCTCAGTCATTAGAGGCCGCTGAGAGCATCATTTCTGTTACGTAATGAGCTTTTGTTCTCGTCGCCGTCATTAGTGTCACCGTGTGTGAATATTTCACTTCTGTCCACTCGCTCATCATCTCCATCCACACTGCCTGGCTCATTTCATGCAGAAAACACAACGTGGCATTACTGCTCTGAGTGTTTCCAGGAAAGAAGGCCATAAAGGACAGTCTGAGCAAACGTGCATCTCTAAGGATGTTTGATACCAATCAAGCTTATTGAAGTTTTGCTTTTATTCTTGAATGAAAATCTATTTAAATACTATTTTTAGTTAATTTAGTTGGTGGTTTAGTTTAGTTTTGATTTTGTGAACACTAGTAGCATTTTGTTTCTGTTTTTCCTCGCCACTGTTGCCGCTAGCTTGTTCGGATCGGTACTTGTGGAGCTGCACATCGACGGATTTCCTCTTCAGTGTTTGAACTCTCAGCAGTGAAATTTAAACCACATTGAACTGAACTTCATCTCTAAAATCTAGACTTTACTAGAACTTCTGCGTTAAGCTGCTTTGACACAATCTATATTGTAAAAGCACTATATAAATAAGCATAAACATGAAATGTTTTAGTAATTAGAGTTTAGTTGACCAAAACAAAGTTTGCTGTTTGCACAAATTACGTTAAAAGGAAATAGCTCATCCAAAAATTAAGATTCTGTCATTGTTTATCCTCCACTTCTTTTAAACCTGTTTGGAAAAAAAAAAAAAAGCCATTCACTTGCATAGTATTTTCTGTCCCTACTATGGATGTCAATGGCTGCTTTTTTTCCCAGCATTCTTCAGAATATATTGTTTTTTGTTTAACAGAAGAAAGAAAAACACAAAGGTTTAGAATCACTTGTGAGTAAAGTTTCATTTTTGGGTGAACTATCCCTTTAAATCTTAAGCAAACCTTTTGGAAATAAAATAATTGTTTAAACCAACACTGAAACCAAACTATATAAATGAAAAAATATGAAAGTAAAAATTAATAAGAATTCAGACCAACTCGTTCATGTTAAACATATCGTACTGTTAAACATGACTAGTTGATAGATGGATGGATGGATAAATAGATTTTTTATTGATTTATTGATTGATTGATTTATTTATTTTTGCGATATGGAGTGATCGTAAGAAAGTGTCTGGTGCAAATATGCAAAAACTGGTGTAAGTGTCAGTTAAAGTGTCAGCGAGATGAAAGAGTGTGTTTTCTACAGGTGGTTTGTCAAACCCACTCACCTGTGTGAGGCACACAGCAAAGCGTAATTTATTATTTACATTTCTATTTTATTTCAGTTAACAAAAGCATTTTTCGACCAGCAGTTTTAGTCTTTTTCATTAGTTAAATTTTTTTATTTATGAAAATGTCCTTTGTTTATGAAAATATGTTTAATCAGTGTTTTACTTGACCAGCAAAACCTCATTTATTATGACATTTTTATTTTATTTCCGTTAACAGAAGTGTTTTTTTACCAATAGTTTTAGTCTTTTTTAATTAGTTGAAGTTTTGGTTTATGAAAATATTATTCGTTTATGAAAATATCCTTGATCATTGTTTTCCTTTACCAGCAAAACGTCACTTATTATGACATTTTTATTTTATTTCAGTAAACAAAAGTGTTTTTTGGCCGACAGTTTTAGTCTTTTTCATTAGATTGAGATTTTTTGTTTTTTTTATGACAATATGTATCAGTGTTTTACTTGACCAACAAAACGTAATTTAATAACAACGTCTTTTTGTATTTTATTTCAGTTAAGCACACATAAATGCACAATGTTTTTTTTTTTTAGAGATATGTAGTGATTGTTAGAAAGTGCCTGATGCAAAAACTGGTGCAAGTGTGGGTTAAAGCGTCAGCGAGATGAAAGAGTGTGTTTTCTACAGGTGGTTTGTAAGGCACACTCAGAATTGCTCAATGTTTTTTTGAGATTGTCATGTGGTGAGGTGAGGAGGAGACATATGGCTTTGTTTTATTTCAGGTAACAAAAGTGTTTTTCAACCAACAGTTTTAGTCTTTTTTATTAGTTGGAGATTGGTTGATAAAAATATCCTTAGTTTATGAAAATATCCTTGATCATTTATCATCCATTCATTCATTTTCCTTCTGCTTAGTCCCTTATTTATCAGGGGACGCCACAGTGGAATGAACCACCTTTATTCGTTATTATGACTTTTAAAATTTATTTCAGTTAACAAAAGGGTTTTTCGACCAACAGTTTTAGGCTTTTCCATTAATTTGATTTTTGGTTCCTAAAAATCTCCTCGAGCGGTGTTTTCCTTGACCAGTGGTGCACTCGTCTCTTCAGCGCGGTGGGGAGGCCAGTGTGGAGGGCGTCCTCAATCAGCTGATCCTGGAGCATCTGCAGCTGGCTCCTCTTCAGTGGGGTAAGAAAAACACCTTTCTCTCTTCCTCAATGCAGATATTCAAATCTATTCACACTCAGAGGTTATCTGTCTCCAGGACCGGTCTTTGCTCATGTTTCTTATTTGCATTTGTAATGGAGGAGAACTGTCCCTCACCGTGTGTGATGGAGGCCAGAGACAAGGATCTCGTGTCATCCGTGCTGTTTTTATATTAGTATTGTCGGTGTATGTAGGCATTCGGCTGAGAGACGGGCTCTCATGAAAATATCCTTTATCACTGTTTTCCTTGACCAGCGAAATGTCACTTATTATGACATTTTTATTTTATTTCAGTTAGCGAAAGTGTTTTTCGACCAACAGTTGTAGTCTTTTTCATTAGTTTGAGTTTTTGTTTATGAAAAATCTTAGATCGCTGTTTTCCTTGGCCAGAAAAATGTCACTTATTATGACATTTTTATTTTAGTTCAGCCAACCAGCAGTTTTAGTCGTGGCGTGTTGAGTTTTTGTTTATGAAAAATCTTAGGTCAGTGTTTCTCAACCACGTTCCTGGAGGACCACCAACACTGCATGCTTTGGATGTTTCCTCTGTCTGTCACAGTCATTACAGGCCTTTAGTCTCTGCTAATGATCTAAATTAGGTGTGTTTGGTTAAGGAGACACGGAAAACGTGCAGAGCTGGTGGTTCTCCAGGAACGTGGTTGAGAAACACTGTCCTAGATCACTGTTTTCATTGACCAGAAAAACTGCTTTAATAGTTTTAGATAAAAATGGTCTGTTTTCAGAAATGCATGTTATTGATCTTAACTTATTTGTGCTTGTTGCATTATTATTATTAGGTAACGCTTATAAAGTACACCTGGGATTAAAATTAACCATATTGATATAGTTAGCTCACATTGCTCGTTTTTGTGCTGAAGCCACACCTGTGTAGTTTTACAGCACAATTGTAATATTTTGGATGATGTAAGTACATAAATCAGCAAAACATATACACAGTTCTAGTGTTTTTTTTTCGGATATTTAAATTAAAATAATCATAGTTGAGGTCAGAATTATTAGCCCTTCTGTTAAATTTTTATTATTTTATATTTTTTCCCCAATTTCTCACATTTCTGAACATAATAGTTTTAAATAACTAATTTCTAATAACTGATTTCTTTTATTTTTTCCATGATGACAGTACATAATACTTGACTAGATATTTTTCAAGATGCTTTAGTATTCAGCTTAAAGTGCGATTTAAAGGCTTAACTATGTTAACTAGGTTAATTAGGCAAGTTAGGATAATTAGACAAGTCATTGTATAACGATGGTTTGTTCTGTAGACAATCAAAAAATAATATTGCTTAAGGAGGCTAATAATATTGACCTTAAAATGATTTTATTCTAGCCGAAATAAAACAAATTTTCTAGAAGAAAAAATATTATAGAAAATACTGTTTAAAATTCCTTGCTTTGTTAAACATAATTTGGGAAATATTTGAAAAAGAACCTGAACAGTAATTATTTTTATAGATAATTATATTAATTATGAAATTATATGATATATATAGACAAAAACAGCTAAAACAGTCATGAAGTGGCCTCCACAGAGTCCAGACCTTAATATAGTATTATAGAGGCAGTATGGGATTGCCTGAACAGAGGGGAAAAAAAGCAGAAAAAAACACAATGAACTTGGGTCTGGTATATGGACTAAATACTGTCTTTAACTAGCAGGAGCCATTTTTTACTGAAAACAGTGGTTTGTTTTTCTCAATTTTGTGTACATATTACTTTTCTATTTGTTTATATCTTAATGCAGAGACCAGTCTTTTATCTGGAAGGTCATTAAAACTTTGCTAAAACACTAAAACCGTTGGGAGACCAAAACTTTTGCACAGTATACTGGAAATATATCTATATAAGGCTCTCTGCCATCGTGACTCTTCATTCCTCCTCAACCTCGCTCTGCACACGTTTTTTCAAACCCGCAGATCTGCATAACACTAATGCATATTCATGAGCTCATAAATGTTGGAGGACTCATCTGAGATGACCAGATCGTGACATGAAACATGCTCTGTATCACACACTGATCGTCTCTTTCACATTTATCAGCGTTGTGTTGGGCTGTCAGGGAGCTGGTGTCTTATTTATCTGTTCTCCTGTCAGGCCTGTCTTCTTGTGTATTGATGTGCTTTCATGTTTTTGCCTGACCTGCCCATGGAGGACAAATTGAGATGTTTCAGCTTTAAAAAAAATGGTGTGTTATAATTTCAGGATTTATGGTAATATACAGTAATGGCCAAAAGTGATGTCAAAATGAGAACGGTGTTTTTTTTAGCATTTAATGATACAACAAGTTGCTTTACGTTAAAAACGTGAGTAGATTCTTTCCCTTAAAAGCGACAAGTTGGCTTTACTTAAAAAAAAAAAAAAGTGAGTTATACCCATTGTAACTAAAGTGTTATTTAGAAATTTACTTAATGATTTAAAGGCAATAGGTTTACTTCTTTTTTTGTTTTATAATATTCAGGTCTGGACCCTGTGCAGGCCATTTCATGACTCTGTGGTTCATCAGTTGTTTTCTTTCTCCAAATAGGATTTCATTGCAATTAGCGGATCATTATCATGTTGAAAATGAAAACTATTACCACTGAAGTTCTTTCCAGAAGGAATAGCATAATGGTTTAAAACCTATCTGTACTTTTCAGGCAGGTAGAAATGCAGCTCAAACCAGGACAAACAGCCTCTCTCTCCAACATTGTCTTTCACATGTCTTCAACAATTAAACCAAAATAATTCAAACTCTAACCTAACCTAACAAACCATACATCTTCAAAAATGTACACTTATGACTGGTTTTGTGGTAAAGGGTCACATATATCCATTATACCATCAGTAAAACAACAGATTTAATGTTGGTCTAAAACTTTTGCTGAGTACTGTATATATAGGGAAATTTCATTATGATAAAATAAATCATTTAAGAATGTATCTAACAATAAATGTAAAAAAAAAAAAACCAAAAGCAATAAAATAATGTACTGTAAAACACACTGTAAAAAATGCAGGGTTTAAACAATTCATTCATGTCGTCCCAACACAAAGCGATTAAGTTAACTTAATTATTAAGTGAACTGAACTTAAAACAATTAAGTTGTCCCCTAAAAAATGTCAAGAATTGTGTGGTTTCAGCTCATTTTAAATAAGTTGTTTGAACAAGCAGCAAAAATGAGCAACTTTTCTTTTGCATTTTCTGTAATGATAATGTTTGCTTTGTTATTACAATTTTATACACTTTTAATCTCACATTTATGACATTTTCATCTTCCGATTTTTGGCGTCTAAGGAAAAATGTCAGATTATTGAGATATAAACATTGCTAGTAAACATTGCTAGTTGACTTTACTTTAAAAAAAGTTGACTTTACTTTAAAAAAGTGAGTAATACACATTTATAACTTGGAACTGTTAAGTTGACTTAATTTTTATAAGTATGTGCATAGTTGGTTTACTTAATAATTTAAAGGCAGTGGGATTACTCACTGTTTAAAGTAATGTTAATTAATCGCCTATTTTTTATTTTTATTTTTTATTTTACAGTGAAATCATCTAAACATGAGGAACTCATATTGGTCTCATTTTGGTTAAAAAAAATTTTATTGACAATTTTTGTTTGGCAGATTGTATTTTATAGCATGATTTAAGTTGGATTTTGCTAACTGCGTTTGACAAAATTAATACACTTTTAATCTCACATTTATGACATTTTCATCTTCAGAATTTTGCCGCCTGAGGAAAAAAGTCAGATTTTTTAGATAAAAAGTTGTAATTATTTTCTGTTTGCCATAAAATAGCTTTTTATTACAAAATTGTAATACAAATAAAGTGATAATATCATTTTTGCTAGTTATTTAAGGTCATTGGACCGCACTGTACATACAAATACAGTATATTTTTTGCAAACAGTAGATTTATAGTAATATGGATTTTATTTTCAAGCACCACTTGTTTAACCTATGCATTTTGTTGCATTAAAAAAAAATTAAAGCTCATTTTAAACCGGATATACTCTTAGAAAGTGCCGTTTCTGAACCGGCACACAGCAATTTGCTGAGACATTCAAACACATGCAAGTGAAGCCGCAGAGCCGCCATTAAAATCCTTTCCCATCATCAGCGGCATTTATTTAGCTGTTAAATGCGGTCAGTGCTCTTTAATGCTTTAATGGACCCATATCAGAAGTCCGTCTCTCTCTCTCCTTCATTTATCGGAGATGTGAAAATTGCAGGACTCTTGATTAAAACCCCGTACGAGCTTTTGAAATGTGTGACAGGTCCGTCTGCACCTGCCTGTCTTATAGTCCAGATATTCTCATATAGATATACAGTACATTGAGATCTGTACTAATAGCTGCTCTGTGTCTTTGGAAAGAAGAAAACTGTAGAGCGCTGTTCCAACGAAAGGAGTTCGTTATGAAAACTGACACGTCCGACTTTATAAACTGACATATATTACAGTGAGACCTGCGGCAGGTCAATGCGTTTGGATGGAGAGTTATTAAAAAGTAAAGACAGACTTTTAAAGACTGCTATTTTTAGAACTTGGCTTTAGTTCATACTGTATGAGTACAGTTATCTAATTCTTGAACTTATTTAACTTTCCATCTCTGCGTTTGTAAGCACAGCTACACACTTAAAAAAAAAAAAAGTGAAATTTACACACACAAAAAATAAAACGGTAGCTGTGGTTGCTGGATTTTTACAGTTAAAAAAATGGTAGAAACGTAAAAGACATTTTAAAATCACACTTGAAAAAAATAAATCTGTGAAATTTACGGTAAAATCTGTAGCTGTGGTTGCTGGAGTTTTACCGTTAAAAATACGGTAGAAACATTAAAAAAAGAAATGACAAAATTGTATGGTGAATTGCTGTATTTCATTCATTCATCGTTAAACGCCGCTGTTTTTAAGTACTAACATCTACGTAACATATAAACATCTACATCTACATATAAACTGACATATATTACAGTGAGA
>CAIGQV010018201.1:2927626-2938921 GCA_903798115.1 Danio jaintianensis | reverse complement strand
CACACACACACACACACACACACACACACACACACACACAGACACATTCAGTTGCGTCTCTGATGATGTCAGCTCGTGCCTGTTCTTTGAAAGTGCTTCTCTTCTAGGCATTCGTTTCATTCTGCTCTTGGTTTAATGAAGTGCCTGTAATTACGATGCAGCACTTTTCAAAAAAGGGTCGTTTAATTTGTGTCAGGTGGAACCAGAAAAAAAGACCAACAAAGAGTCAAATATTTCCATGGCTTCTTTATACAGAACACACACACACACACACACACACACACACACACACACACACACACACACACACACACACACACACACACACACACACACACACACACACACACACACACACACACACACACACACACACACACACACACACACAAAACAGTTCGTTAGCTTTAGCTGTCAGGCTAATTAACCTTTTCATGAAGGAAATGTAAATGAGTTATTTCACAATAGTAAGATGGTCCCCATAATGTGTGTTCCGCAGGTGTTGCAGTGCTGTGTTTTACAGATAAAAGATAATTAAGGTTTGACTGCATTAAATCATTTGTCTCAAGCATAGTGGAGCTGTTAATGTTGCTATTATTATAGCATTATAGCGATTATAGCACTCTTAGCACTCTAGTGATTTCAGACACACTTGATTATTGACTGATGGGGATTTTAATCTATATTGTGAAAAGCGCTATATAAATAAACATGAATTGAATTAAATTGAATTTTGACAGTCAGCATGTTTAATGGTAATATCCAGACGTATCGACAAATCCAAAAACTACAGTTTATAGTTCTTTGAAAAGTTTTGGATTTTTTTTTGTCTTTGCTGTTTGTGTTTGGTGCAAAAGTATTTTTCTCAGAACAGACTTTTATTTTATTTTATTTTTGCATTTTAAATAAAATAAAATATAATTATTTAATTTAACTGTCATTTAACTTTTTATTTATTGTTTTTTTTATTTTCTTGTAAATATTTTATTCAATCTATTCATTTAATGTATTTATTTTATTCAGTAATTTAGTATAATTTTTTCAGTTTAATAATTGATCCTAATTAAAATTAAATGGAATAATTGAATTTTACTCTGCTTTTCTTTCATTTTATTTCTCAAAACAGATATTTCAGTTTTATTTTTATTAATATATTTATTTATTTTAACTTATTTTATTTTAATTTCTATTTATTGATTGTTTTAAGTTTATTTAACTTTTTGTTTATTCATTTTGTTAATATTTTATGTAATCCACTAATTTTTATGTATTTATTTCATCCAGTCGTTCAATGTCATTTGTTTAATAATTGATGCTAATTAAAATGAAATGGAATAATTTAATTAGACTTTTCTTGTGTTTAATTTTATTTCTCAGAACAGATATTTCATTTTTTTAAAGGTTTTATTTTATTTTATTTTTTTCTTTATTATTTATTCTATTTTTTTTTCTTTAACTTTTTATTTATTCATTTAGTTTATTTTGCTAATTTTTAAATGTGTATATATTTAACTTTTTATTTATTTTCTTTGTTAATATTGTATTTAATCCATTAATTTTATGTATTTATTTCATTCAGTCATTCAAACTGATATTTCATATATATAATCACATTTTAAAATTTTTTTAATTTAATTTTACTTTTACTTTTTGTCTTGTTTAACTTTTTATTTATGAGTTAGTTTGTCTTGATATTATTTTATTTAATCCATTAATTTTATGTATGTATTTCACTCAGTCTCAGTTTCATGTCACAGAGACACTGGGCGAGGATATCAGTAGAAATGAAAAATCCTCCAATAGTTGATTCTTTCCTGCTCTCATTGTGGGTCTAATATGATAAAAGCGCATGGAACACATTTTGTGGAGTGTGAATGGTGTGTGTGTGTGTGTGTGTGCTGGATGAATAGAGGACAGCAGCTCCACTTCTCCAATAATGCTGAAGGTGTAAAGCGGCTGCGTTTCAATCCGCCGCTGCTTTTCTCTGTAGTGCTGCGAACAAGAGCAATTTTCTCCATGGGTGATGAGCAGAGCATGCTGGGAATGATTTCATCTCCTCCAGATCAGATGGATATCAGCGTGATTGATTACGTGATGTTTGGAGGAAAAAAGAAAAAACTTGAAAATCCTCAAAGCTTTGGTCTTCCTGTGTTTTGTTCACAAATCTGTTTTCAGGTTCTGCGTTTGCAGTTTTGTTCTCATTATTTTGTTAATGCAGAGATTATTAAGGCACAAAACACAGTGGATGTGTACAGTGTAAAATTTGCTAATACTTTATTATACGTCACCAGTTGTTGAATGCATTGAGAATCGTAACCTTTTTTGCATTACATGTTTTCAAAAGTGTTATTTTATTTTATTTTTGATCCTAATTAACTCTTTGATCTGAATTACCACATTTGTTTTAATGTAATACAATTATTGTATTTTATATAAATTGCAATATAAAAATCTTAATAATTTTAAATAAAATAAAATAGAAGTCTTTACTTTAATTTTGCTTTAATTAGATTAGTTATTTAATTTTAATTTTTGGTAATATTTTATTTAATCCATTAATTTTATGTATTTATTTCACTCCGTCATTCAATGTAATACTTTAATTTAATAATTTATCCTAATTAAAATAAAATTGAATCATTCACTTTTTAAATGAACAGAACAGATATTTCAGATACTTTTTTCTATTTAAATATTTTCTTATATTTATTATTTTTTAATTTGTTTTTGTTTAACTTATTTATTTATTTTTATTTATTCAATTATTTATTCAATGTTGCTTTTTATTTATTCATTTTCTTTATTTTGTTAATATTTTCTTTAATTTATTAATTAAAAAAATAAAATATTATAATTTCATTTAACTACTTTGTTTTTTATTTTTATTTTATTTCTCAGAACAAATATTTCAAATTATTTTTTAAATTTAATTTAATTAAACTTTTATTTGACTTTATTTTATTTGACTTCTTATTTATTCAAATTTTTATTTTACTTTTTATTTGAATGTTAATATATTATTTAATCCATTCATGTAATACTATATGTATTTATTTCCTTCAGTCATTCAATATAATCATTTCATTTGCTAATTGATCCTAAGTACGGTTTCAGTTTTGTTACCTAAATATTAGATGAAGTCAGGTTCAAAACTTTAAATTAATTAAATTAAATGTACATTAAATAAGGAAAATTACATTTGAAAAAAGGTGCTATATTTGGGTGTTTTGTTTAGTCTAGATTTATTATTAAATTAATCTTGTTTTAGTATTTTTTTCTAGATGCAATCTCTCCATCCCAATATGTGTTATGGTTTTGTCTCGATGAATTAAATGTGTGTTTTTTTGTTCCTCAGGGTCTGTTGACGTCCGGTGTGGATTTCGAGTCTCTTCCCGCTGCTCTATCTTTACCGGCGGAGTCTGGTCTTTATCCGGTTACTCTGGTTGGAGTTCCTCGCACTGCAGGCAACATCACAATCAACGGTCAGATTCAAACCCTCCCTTTAAGTTAATGTTTGTATAACTAAATAATTAGTTCAGACCTATCTAACTAATTAAATTCAGTAAAGTAACAAAAATAGTTAACAATTTAGAGTAAAGTTAGAGTAAGTTAACAGTAAATCTTGTCTGTATCTAATACTGCAGCACCAATCAGGAATTTCTTGGCTTGTAAATCAGCTTTTTTGCTGTAGTATAATGTGCAGCAAATATTATCAAGTAAACACTGAGTGCATTATGTAATTGGCATATTAATATTGCATAGAAAGTAAATAGGGTTGATTTAGATTTCATCAGTATTCTGTTATTTTCCAGTGCGCTTCAAAAGCAACCGGACCAGCGATGGCAAAAATAAAATGAGAAATTAGTTTCTACTGAACATTTATGCTGGACCGTAATGCTGTAATAATGCCTGAAATGAAAGTCTAGCGTTTCTCTGCTCGAATAAACCAGCTAAATATCCTCTCATTAAAACAGGATAAACTCGTTGATCCCTGCTTTATGGCCATTCCAACCGTTCGGAGCATCTACAAATCAAGCGCGTTTCAGAGGACTTTAATGAGCTCTAATTGCCTTCAGATCATTAGTGTGATGTGATGTTGTTGGTTTTGCAGGGTATCACACGTCTGTGTTCGGGGTGAGCAGTGACTGTCTTCTGGAGGGTCTGATAGGGGTGAAGAGCAGCGGGTGTATGGTGGAGGTGGTCCCGTCACTGCCTCGACTGCAGCTCAGCACGTCTTTACCCAGGTTCACATCTATTTCTTCTTTATAATAGCAATCGAAAACAATGTTAAAGCAACACTCCACTGTTTTAAACTAATTTTATAGCTCATCTAAGCAGTTTTTGAATCTATTCAGTCGATCTCCGGGTCTGGCCGAAGCACTTTTAGCTTAGCTTAGCATAATTCATTGAATCAGGATAGACCATTAGCATCTCGCTGAAAAATGACCAACTAGTTTCAACAATTGTGCTATTTAAAGCTTGACTCTTTTGTAGTTACATCCGGGGTGAAAAGTACACCCTCCTAATTAACGATTAATCCCCCCAAAAATAGACTTGTATATATTTTATTGAAAATGTAATGCTTAAAAATGATTTTTAGTAAAACTGTAGGTCTGATAAGTCTGAAAAGGTATAACAACAAACTACAATGCATAACACAGCTTTTGGCCAAATTTGGGGCTTGTAGCATTAAAGCCCTAGGAGGAGATAGAGTTTATTTTACAAGAAGGAATAATAATCAAAATATGTTTGTGTTTTTAAAAAAAATTCTCAAGCCAACATACAGTAATAACAATAGTATGTTAATTTAAATATAAATTTCACCCCCACCTCGCCCAATAATGGTTCATACCATTGTCAATTCATGATCGCGCCTATTAACTGATAGACTGTGTGTTCAAAATATGTTTTTTGTTTTTGTAAAATAGATGCTTGTATCTTCATATAGCTTAAAAATAAAGTCAAATTAGACTCATAGTGTGTATTTATGTAGATGCCTACTTGCACATGGAAATCAAACAATAAGTGCAATCTTTTATAATCATCCATTCATCGGTGCATGCATGCAAACGTGTCACAATTTGGCATAATTTGCAGATTTCTGACAAAAATATGTATAGTTTTTAGACAAAAGATTATCATATAAGATTATCCTTAAAACAGGCTGCACGGTGGCGCAGTGGGTAGCACGTTCGCCTCACAGCAAGAAGGTCGCTGGTTCAAACCTCGGCTGGATCAGTGGGCGTTTCTGTGTGGAGTTTGCATGTTCTCCCCGTGTTCGCGTGGGTTTCCTCCGGGTGCTCCGGTTTCCCCCACAAGTCCAAAGACGTGGTATAGACCATTTCAATGTGGCGGTGTCACTGGCCCATGAACATTTCCTGCTTGCTACCAAACTATTTCATAACTGTAACAAAAGGTAATTTAATCATATCTTAATGTTAAAGCAGCTGCCATGACATTATTCATCAATATATGGACCTTTTTGGAGTCTTGGAAACTATGGACATTCAAAATATAATACAGGAAATACATTAGGACCATTGTTATTGTTTACATCCCTCAAAATGGTCTATAGGTGAATTGGGTAGGCTAAATTGTCCGTAGTGAATGTATGTGAATGAGTGTGTATGGATGCTGGAAGGGCATCCGCTGCGTAAAATATATGCTGGATAAGTTGGCGGTTCATTCCGCTGTGGCGACCCTAGATTAATAAAGGGACTAAGTCGAAAAGAAAATGAATGAATGAATGAATGATTATCCTTAAAACACTGAAAACTTGAATTCATAAACTAGATGATTGAATTAAATATATGAATTTGGCTCAACCAGGCAAAAAAGCAGACCCCCCCCCATAGTCACTGTATAATTCGCACATTACATTGTGTACTATGAAAATAATAATAATAATCAAGAAACTTGCTGCAGTACCACGGCTGGAGCAGGCGATATCCGGAATGAGAGCATAGTTCCTAGACGTATCGGCTTAGAAATTAGCAACTTTTCATTGTCCATCGGTTTTAGTACATGATTTAACTACAGAAGTGTCAAGCTTTAAATAGAAAAACTATCGAAACTCTGGTCATTTTTGAATGAGATGCTAATGGTCTAATCCAATTCAATGATTCTAAGCTAAGCTAAAAGTGCTCCCACCAGACCCGGAGATCAACTGAATGGTTTGAAAAATAATACAACTCAACTCTAGGTGAATTGTAAAATTAGCCTAGTTCCAAAAAAGTGGTGTGTTTCTTTAAGGTTGTGTAATTATACTAATGTTGTAGCTGCAGTAGTCTGGCCAGTTTTATAGAGATGTGAGTTTGCTCAGAGCTGTCAGGAATCAGAGAAAGTGTTCAGGTGGTTATTCTGGGTCTCAGACATCATGGCCGATTGCTCACAGAAAGGCCACGGACTGCCTGATGCGCACAAAAATAAAATAAAAATTGCGATGTTATAGGGCTGCTTTTGGCAGGTTTGGGGAGTCAGGATTGCAGAGTTTTTTTTTTTTTTATCAGCCTACCAGGTAGCAAAAGTTTCACTGTAAACTTTGAATTATGTCAAAGTTCTCAATTATCATTGAGAGCCGAGAGGGATTACAACTTTTAGATTTTGAAGATCAGGGGAAATTTAAGTTATTTACATGTAAATATCTCCTGTAGCTTCTGAAGAGTTTTACTAAATCAAGAGAATCAATCAAGAATGCAAATAAACACAATCAAATTTTGGTCAGAAGCTCTTGGCATAAGGCATACAATAAGACATATCATAAATATATATAAAATATAAAATAAAAAAGTAAATTAAATTTTTTTAAAGGAAATACATTGCACATAATACAGTATAAACTTGGTGAATGTTAATGTATATTGATGTAAGAAAAAATATATGATATTTGACAATGTATGACAAATAAAATATGATATTTAGGGAAAATAAGAAAAATATACACATATTCACTAAACAAAAAATGTGCTGTGGATCATTCAGGGAAATAGTGAGAATCAAGTATATGTTCACTTTTGAATGGGGTCATTTTTATTATTATTTTATTCGCTTTTTTTATTATACTATTATTTTACTCTATGTTTTTAAATATATTTCAAATTTTTTCTAAGTGCTGTTTTACAGCGAGATTTTTTTCAACACACTTTTAAACATAATATATTTAATAATACCTAATTTCTAAAAAATTAATTTATTTTGCCCATAATGACAGTACATCATATTTGACAAATTATTTTGCAAGATACTAGTGTTCAGCTTAAAGTGCAATTTAAAGCTTAACTAGGTTAATTAGTTTAATTAGCCAAGTCATTGAACAGCAGTGGTTTGTTCTGTAGCCAATCAAAACATATACATTTAAAGGGGGCTAATATTAACGATCGTAGTAGTTTGTAAATGTCTTAAAAAAAAATTAATAATTTTTTTCTTTTTAATTCCAGACAAGCTAATAGAAATAATACTTTCTCCAAAAGAAAAACATAATAAGAAATACCGTGGAAAAATAATCTTGCTCTGTTAAATTTGGAAAATATTATAAAAATAACTAATTTCACAGGAACAATGCATCTTCAAATATAAATCAACCAATGGGCTATATGCACAGCTAGTGTTTTTCAGCCAATGATAAACTTCCGGTGAAAGGTTTGTGTGTATATTTTCTATTTCATACGGTTTCTTTTACAGCATCGATGTTGTAATGTAATTCAAATACAATCTGTTAAATAGACTTAAGCATTCATTTAGTTGTTCAAGCGTAAAACGAGATGAAAGACGCTAGCGCCATCATTAGCAGCAGGCTAGCGCAGAAACTCGCTAAAACTTGAAAATACAGGGGTAAAATAAATTTCCATATTTTAGATAGAAATGAATAAAATAGAATTTAATGCAGTGCTTCTTGTCGGTCTGAGACCCACTTTATATTGTATGTCTATCAGGCAGTGAAGATCACTGATTTGTAAAGAAATCAGATCTTAAACGTGGCTGTTTTGTAATGGCGCAACAGTTCACCGGAAGCGCTAGAGCTGGCTGTCTGTGTGCATATATAGCCCATTATTATTACAAGTATTACAAGACAATCTTTTCGTTTTATAAGCAGAACTACAGTTACAACTTCTCTCATCCGCTTGTCTCTTCCCATTATAATCTTTTTATCTGGACTGGATTTCAAAACAAATTCATGCTGTCGTCTCCCAGTCCGGCAAAAATTTAATACAAGAATCATTTTGCATATTTTCATCGTTTTTTGTTCTTTAATATGGTTTGTTTGAGAGATTTTGGCAGCCCGAAGACAATGGAAGATCCCAAAGCATCCAGAGCTAATTACAGTAATTCCTTACAGGCCTCCGTACACACACATTACACTCCATTTGACAAGATTGTCAGTCATTTTAATCAGATTTAGCTCGGCGGAGGCTGCCGTAAACATTCATTCCCAAGTTTATTCCAAAATATTACTTTTCAAAACATAAACGAGTCTGTTTAAAATTGATATTCAGAATGAAATGAAACTCGCTCTGCTGGAAGAAAGATTTGGATAGATTTACATAAAAGATATAGTGGAAGTAAAATAAAATACAATTAAAAGTATTATTGAAACATAAAATTATTCATATTATTCCATTTCTGCTGAAAGCCACTGAATGGGTCTCTAGTTATAGTAACGAAAGGCTTGTCTTTCAATTAAAGTGCCAGTTGCCTTTTTTCATGTCTTTTTTTATATGTATTTCAGAATTATTAGCCCTCCTGTTAAATTTTAATTCTTTTTTATTTTTT
This sequence comes from Danio jaintianensis, assembly GCA_903798115.1. Lineage (NCBI taxonomy): Eukaryota > Metazoa > Chordata > Actinopteri > Cypriniformes > Danionidae > Danio > Danio jaintianensis. The sequence goes on along the minus strand of CAIGQV010018201.1, from coordinate 2,930,152 downwards.
CCCCAATTTCTGTTTGACGGAAAGAACACATTTCTAAACATAATAGTTTTAATAAGTAGTAAATGGTTTTAATAAACAGTTTCTTTTCTTTTCGCCATGGTGACAGTACATAATATTTGACTAGATATTTTTCAAGATTGCTTAAGGAGGCTAATAATATTGACCTTAAAATGGTAAAAAAAAGAAAAAAGAAAACTGCTTTCATTTATAGCCTAAATAAAGCAAGTAAAATATTATAGGAAATACTGTGAAAATTTCTTGCTCTGTTAAATATCATTTGGGAAATATTTGAAAAAGGAAAAAGAAAATCACAGGAAGACAACAAAATATTTTGACTTCAACTGTATATAATTATTGAACTTTCACAATAATACACACATAACAATCTTCAACAAATAAAGAAAGAAAAACTCAGAACAAATCAAAGGGGAAGGAAAATGCTCAGATTATATATAAAACAGGACTACCTCAGGTAAAAACGTTGCTTATTTTCCATATATATCATTAATATTCCTTTCCGTATGATAGGGCGAAGACTAGGCTTCAAAGAATCTAAATATGGAGTCCAAACTTTGAAAAACTGTTCTTTTTTTTGTGTAATATATGGGTAAGATGTTCCAGGTGAATTAACTCAAAAATGATCTTGTTCCAACCTTTAAGTGACGCACAATCTATCATTAATCCAATTAAGTAAATATTTAATTAAATATAGTCAAATTTAAATATTTTTTTTTCTGGCAGCAAAGGCTAATATACAGTATTGTACAGTTACTTATTAACTCATGAATAAATGCATCCATTAGGTATGAAAGATTACATTTATTATATTTTATTGTGAATTGATGTTTTATGGCTACACGGTGGCTCAGTGGTTAGCACTGTCGCCTCACAGCAAGAAGGTCGCTTATTTGAGTCTCGGCTGGGTCAGTTGGCATTTCTGTGTGGAGTTTGCATGTTCTCCCTGTGTTGGCGTTTTTTAAAGATCCAAACATCAGTAAATGATGATTTGAAGGAAAAAAAACAACAACAAAAAAAACAAAACGCCTAACCTTTAGTAAAACCTTTCAATTATTGACCAAAGGAAATTAATGGGAAGGAACATCAGCACATTAACAAAAATGTTGTAATGAAATGTTTGTGTTTTAAGTTTTTCTAAAACTAATAGTAGACCCAAAATTTTTATTATACTCATTATTTATTTACCCTTTCCCAGTGTTGGGTTGCGGCTGGAAGGGCATCTGCTGCGTAAAACATATGCTGGATAAGTTGGCGGTTCATTCCGCTGTGGCGACCCCTGATTAATAAAGGGACTAAGCCGAAATGAAAATGAATGAATGAATGAATTTATTCACCCTCAAGTGCTTCCAAACCTTTATAGAGTTTCTTTCTTTCCTCTGTTGAACTCAAAGGAAGATATTTTGAAGAAAGCTTACATTCTGTAATCACTGACTTCCGTAAAAAACAAATACTATAGAAGTCAATGGTTACAGGTGTATAGCTTTCTTCATAATATCTTCTTTTTTGTTTAACAGAAGAAATAAAGATTTTTTGAGTGAACTATCTCTTTAAACCTTAGATTTCCCCTTCCTTCATTAAAAAAGTCTTTTGTAATGGTCAATCTGAATTTTTGCAACAAACACATCCTGAAGATCTCCTCTTTGTTTGGTTTAGCTAGGTGTGTGCATGGCATTGCTAAATCAGAGGTGATATAAGGAGCCAAACCGCATGAGAAATCACTGAGCGAAGCCCTAATAAAGCGATTGACTCTTTTAATTGAAAAGCAGCTGTAGAAAAGAAGGGTCCACCTTTCAATTAAAAGAGCCATTGACCTTATTGACATGGCCGTCGGCTGGCCTTCACCGTAGTCCTCAGGGGCGAGCATTAGCTGCAACAACACGCAGATGCATTCGATGGGATTCTGAGCTAAAGAGGAAACCTATAATTGTTTTTATTTATGAGAATATATTGCTAATTGACATCATGTCTGCCTGTCTGTCTTCAAGTAGCTTTGTCTGTCATTGTATTGGTCTCTTATTCTGTTTGTATCTGCCCATCTTTCCCTGTGCATTCATCTGTTTATCTCTCTGTCTGTCTGTCCTTATTAGAGAAGATTGGTCTATGTCTAGCCATCTATCTGTCATTCTGTGTCATCTACTGTATAGTTTTTGTCTGTTTTGTCCATCCATCCATCCACTGTATAGTGTCTATCCATCCACCCATCCATCCATCCATCCATTCACTGTAGTGTCCATTCATCCATCCATCCAACCAACCATCAATCAAATCAGCCATCTGTTCGTCTGTCCATCCATCCATCCATCCATCCATCCATCCATTCTTCAACTCATCCATCCATTGTATAGTGTCCATCTATCCAACCATCCAACCAACCATCAATCAAACCAACCATCTGTTTGTCCATTCATCCATCCATCCAACCAACCATCAATCAAACCATCCATCCGTCCACTGTATAATGTCCATCCATCCATCCATCCATCCATCCATCCATCCATCCATCCATCC
>CAIGQV010018201.1:2870460-2890353 GCA_903798115.1 Danio jaintianensis | reverse complement strand
TGACTGTTTGGCGCCATCTTGTGACTGAATAATGCACAAGTTAGTGTATGCTCCATCAGCACCACTCAGCCAGTTTTGTTTTTGTCAGCTTTACATTTAATTAAAGAGTTAATAAACTATAAAGGCTTAGAACGATGTTTTGTGTCTAATTTGTACATTTTATGACAAGTAGCCATGTAATAAGCAGGATAAAGTACATCCAGAATGGTTGTTTTTGGCAGAATAAACCCCTTTAGTCCTATACAACAGCCCTCAGCTTCACGTTGGGATGCCAATAAGCCTGTCCAGGCTTTATTCTGCAATAACAACCTCCTGTATATACTTCATTCCTAGCGTATTCCATGCATCTGAAAAAAGAGAAATGGCTTCTATTTTAATGTAACCATGCAACTTGAATCAAATCAAGAATCAAATCAAGGGTGTGTGAATCAGAAGGGAATCTGAATCGATAGCTAGCTCTAGTTGCTCCAGAAATACTCCCAAGACTGTGGACTGGAGCTCCTCAGCTCAGCTTTTCCATTAATCCAGAGACGGAGCCTGATACTGATTAAGCTTTTCCAAACAATGGCCCTGTTCCCTCGGGAGAAGAGATATTCACCGTATTATCTACAGTATGCTTGCAGATTTCACGCTTAAATTAACTGGAGCCCGTCTCACACTAATAATCATCTGCCGCTGAAGGCCATACGGAGTTTAGAATGCATGAATTTTTTTCGAAGAATGAAAAACCAACAGTATCTATTCTCGTCCGTCGCCTTGGAAATACAGTTACTGTTGACATTTCTCATGCATTCCACAAATCTGGAGCTCATTGAGTCTTTCACAGCTGAAAGAAATGATTGTTGTTGTGAGAGACATAATTTGCTGGAGAGAAAAATCTTGGGATGACATAATACTGTACAAATCATACTAGGGTTTTTGTACATTAGCTGGATATGTATATATACACACATACTAACATAAACAATTACTGTTAACTTTCATTTATTTATTTATTTAATTAGAATTATAAATACAAATGAATTATCAAGCATATAAATAAATAATAATTTTAATGAATAAATAAATACAATTAACACACATAATGTATTATTTTTTTCTTATTTGTTTTGTTTTACTGACTCATTTACCACATTTATCTATTTTTATGCACGCTTATATATATTTTTTTTATTTACTTTTATTTATTTATTTAATTAATTAGAATTATAAATGCAAATGAATTATCAAGCATATAAATAAATTATAATTTTAATGAATAAATAAATACAATAAACACACTGTATTATTTTTTTTTATTTGTTTTGTTTTACTGACTCATTTACCACATTTATCTTATTTTTTATACATGCTTGCTTATATATATTTTTAGAATTACTTTCATTTATTTATTTAGAATTCTAAATGCAAAATTATTTTAAAGCATATAAATAAATAATAAATAAATAAAAGCAATTAAATAAAACTGAAAATTGAACTAATTACTAAAACTAAAAACTAATTAATTATCTGATTGAGTACGTGAACGGGAATTATTATTAAACAATGAATTACATCAAAATAATAAATCAATATTTACTAATCTACATTAAATAAAAAAATTAAATAATAACACAATAATTTAAAAAGTTTTACACAACACCATAAATGTAAAAAGCAACTAAATAAAGTAAATAAATAAATAAAAGTAAAGCTAATGTACAAATAAAGTAATGTATGATTAATATTGTTCTTCTCTCTATAAGAAATCATATTAGTTCAGGGCAAATGTATTCAAGTCTCTCCAAATCCAGACCATCATGAATTTTGCATCCAAATACAATAGTTTTCCCACTTCCATCAGGAATTTAATAATCCACTTCAAACTGGTGCATAAACCCAGTATGAACGTATGGCTGGGCTACACTCAACTGACACACTAAACTCCAGAGGGAAATTAAAGCGGGGTTGAAAAAGCAGCTTCTTTATTACAGCAGCAGTGAAGCTCGGTGCGCCAGACGCTTTTCCATATGATGAATGCATCAGAAGACAGAGCAGCCCTCAGAAATGATGAGAAGCGGACAAGACAGGCCAGGACAGGCCAATTACATGCAATATCCCCCTAAGGGAGAAGCTGAAGGGGCGGTTTAAACATTTCATTCTATCCGGATGGCACAGAAAGGCCCTGTGGTGCCGCAGGTGAGAGGAATCATGGGCTGTTTATGGAAACCAGAGGATCTAAACGAAGACAAATCCACCTGTTAATGGAATGAATTCGAATTGACAATGCAACAGCAGGAATGACAACAGAATTAAACGGAATGGAATTGAATTACATCAAAATTAAATAGAATTTTAGCTTAACTGAATTTGAATCGAGTTGGCAATGAAACTGGCAATTAAATAACAATTGAATTCAATGGAATGGAATTAAATGGAACAGAACTGCATTACATAGAAATGCAAAAAAGAATTCAAATGAATTGAATTTGAATAGCATGTAATTAAATTTGAAAGGACTGAATTGAACTGAATTGAATAAAATGGAACTGAACTTGAATCAAAGCTGAATTTAATTGAACAGCATGGAATGGAATGTACAATGGAATTGAATTGGAATGGCAATGAAACATCAATGGAATGACAATGGAATTAAATGGAACAGAACAGAACTGAATTACATTGAAATCAAATATAATTTCATTTTAATTAGATTTGAAAAGCATGGAATTTAATTTGAATGGAAATTGAACTAAATTGAATGAAATAAAACTGAACTTGAAATAGAAATGGAATGGAAAGAAGTGGAACAGAATGGCAACAAAATAGAATTGAATGGAAATGGGAACTGAACTAAATCGAACTGGGAATGGAATGCAATGGAACAGAATTGAATTACATAAAAATTAAATAAAATTTCAGTTGAACTAAGTGGGAATTGAATTTGAATGGAAATGAACTGAACTGATTTGAATGAAATAAAGCTGAATTTGAAATTGAAATGGAATGGAATGGAATGGAAAGAAATGGAACAGAACGGCAACAAATGGAATTGAATGGAAATTGAATGGAAATGGGAACTGAACTGAATCAAACCGGGAATGGAATGGGATGGAATTTAATTGAACTGAAAGCAAAGGCTGAGTAAATGATGACAGAATTTCCAGTCTTGGGTGAACAATCCCTTGGTGCAATGGAACTAAATGGAATTAAATGGAATGGAATGAAATGAAACAGAATTGAATTACATAGAAATTAAATAAAATTTCAGTTGAATTGAGTTGGAATAGAATTGAATTTGAATGGAAATTGAACTGAATTGCCCGAAATGGAACTGAACTTCAAACTGAAATTGAACTGAATAAAATTGAATTTAATTGAAGAGCATGGAATGGAATTAAATGGAACAGAATGGCAATGGAATGGAATTGAACTAAATGGAATTGGGAACTGAAGCAAACTGGGAATGGAATGGGATGGAATTTAATTGAACTGAACTGAATTTGAACTGAAATAAAGGGTGAGAAAATGATGACAGAATTTTCAGTTTTGGGTGAACTATCCCTTTACGCCCAATGGAATAGGATGGAATGGAATTGAATTACAATGGTAATGAAATGGCAATGGAATGGAATGGAATTGAATTAAATGCAAATTGACTGTGAATTGAGTTTAACTGAATGGAAATTGAACTGAAGTGGTTAGCATGGTTGCCTTCTGTGGGAAGTTTGCATGTGTTTACATTGTTTTCCTCCACAGTCCAGAGACATGCGGCATAGGTGAATAGAATAGAATAGAATAGAATAGAATAGAATAGAAACTAATGGAAAAAGGGAGATTCTTCTGGGAGTCTGGATATCAACAGTTAAGCTCTTCTATGGTGTTATTTCTATTATATCGAAATGATTGCATGCAGTCAGATTGAAGAACAAGAGTGACTCACCAAAAAATATAGATATATATAAAATAAAAGAAAGGAGTCCTTGTAATAACCAATCAGTCAGTGTTTTCTTCTTCTTTTTTTTCAGCCAGCAGTGACTCAGACACTCGTGTGGCGGTCCACAGGAAACCCTGCTCAAGTACCGCTGACTCACCCCTCCAAACGAAACCTCCGCAAAAGACGCACCATCCGTTCGCTATCTGGGTATCTGTGTGTGTATGTGCAGCTCTCCTCAATGACTCACATCAAGCTGAACTTCAACTTCTTCAAACCTCTGCAGCCGCACAAATGCACAACTGTTTACTATTACGCATTGATGAGTGTATGAGCGCAAGTGGAGAGAAATACATTTTAAATAAGTTCAATTAAAATATAAAGCTTTTAGGGACAATTTAACACTCAAATTATGTCTATTGCTTATACTGGATCATTTACAGTGAATCATGTATTCTATGTGCTACATACAAAATATTTTATGAAAGCAACTAACACGGCAGAGGCTTCAAAAGAGGGTATAGACCATTTTGAGGGATGTAAACAATAACAATGGTCCTAATCTATTTCCTGTATTATATTTTGAATGTCCATAGTTTCCAAGACTCCAAAAAGGTCCATATATTGATAAATAATGTCATGGCAGCTGCTTTAACATTAAGATATGATTTAATTACCTTTTGTTACTGTTATGAAATAGTTTGGTAACAAGCAGGAAATGTTCAGGGGCCAGTGACACCGCCACATTGAAATGGTCTATACGTAGAATTAGGAAACACTTGTTATTAGTGACACCGGTGGCTGTTCAGTGAACTGCAGGCAGAAATTTAAAGGGATAGTTCACCCAAAAATTTAAAACGATTTGAAACGATGATGTTTACTTGTTCCAAACCTGTTTGAATTTCTTTCTTCTTTCAAATATAAATGAATGTATTTTGAATAATGGTGAAAGCATTGACTTCCATATTTGTTTTTCCTAGTATGGAAGTCAATGGTTACAGGTTTTCATCTTTCTTCAAAATATCTTCATTTGTGTTTAACAGAAATAAGAAAGGTTTGGAAACACTTGAGGGTGAGTAAACAGTGAGTAAATATACATTTTTAAGTGAACTACCCCTTTAATTATTTGGTGAACTACACATTTAAAGGGACAGTTCACCGAAAAATGAAAATTTACTTAGTTGTTTTGCATGTACAGATTTACATAAAAGGTTTGATGAAATAATGCAACAAAACAGGTCAGTTTGAGAGCATTAAAGATATTTAGATGAGTAGGCCATATACTAAAAATACAGCATGCAAACTAAATGCTACTTCCAGAAAATAACAGGCAGTGTGCCATTCCCACCCGAGGGCACACAAATGCAAATGCCAAAACAAACTAATTAAGAAGCCCTTTCGACCTGCATTACATGTTTCCATGCTAAAAATCTCTCTTTACACGAGACCTACGTTTCATTTGAGTGGGTTTATCTCCAGCAGGACGACTGTTAAAGTGTTAGTTCACCCCCGAAATTAAAATCTGCTGACAATTTATTCACCCTTAAGTGTTTCCTTTATTCTGTCGAACACAAAAGAAGATATTTTGAAGTAATCTGAAAGCCTGTAACCATTGACTTTAATACTAGGAAAAACAAATACTATGAAAGTCAATGGGTACAGGTTTCCAACATTGTTCAAAATATCTTCTTTTGTGTTCAACAGAAGAAAGAAACTCATAAACAAGCTCATTGGAACAAGCTAAGGGTAACTAAATGACAGAATTGTATTTTTTTGGGTGAACTATCACTTTAGCCCTTGTGTACTGTTCAAATTGACTACCCTTTCGTTATGTTGGTGACTGTTTTTACCCCATTGACTTCCATTATAACCACATTTTTTGATTGCAATGCCATGACACCAAATAATCATACATTATTGATTGTTGGTGTTTTTCCCTGTTGGGAAGAGGTCAAATGTGTCATTTTTATTGTCAGTCATCAGTTGGCAGCATTAACCCTTGAGATAGGTCTGTGCTAAGAAGTTTCTTTATATGGAATTCTATAGTGTAAAACAGCAAATTATAGTGTGTGTGCATGAATACATTTACTATGTTAACTGTGTTCTGAGAGGCTTATTTTGATTTTCTCAGACCTATCAAGGTAAGTGCGCAAAAGTCTCTCTCTCTCTCACACACACACTCAAACACTATACTCCATATAACTCCAAAGCCAGAAACAAATCTTTTTAACTGATGTTCAACAGAAAAAATGACAAATTGTACCTCTTCCCTACAAGGAAAACCACTAACAATGAAGAAAGCATAATAATATGGTGTCATGGCTTTGCATCAAAAAATGGCATTATAATGATAGTCAATGGGGCAAAAACAACCCTGAACTTAACGAAAAGGTACACTGTAAAAAAATACCTGGTTGCCTTAAATTTTTAAGCTGAATCAAACTAACCTTATGAGTCCATTGAACTTATATTATGTTAAACTCACTTAAAACAGCTTGCGTAACATATAAAATTAAGTTAGAACATGATTAACTTGGTTAAATAAGTTACTATGAACTAAAACATATGCTGTCATGACTAATTGATCACAAAAATTTCAAAAAAATTCCCAAAATATGTGTCAAAATTAGATTTGTCAGGCAAAAATCATTCCATTTGCTGAAATGCAGAGAAAGTTGTGGCTAAATTAAGACTCGAAATCGCCTTAGAGTGGATGAAAACGTCCCCAACAGCACACAAGGGTTAATACACATCCTCGTGCGCAGACTATAGAACACAACACGTGTCACTTGTATAGTTTTGAATGGGGAAAAGCGTAACAGTCAATAAGGCGAATGAAGCCCCGCCTACTAGTACAGGAGCCAATCATTGATCGCTATAGACTGAGTATTCTCAGAGGAAGGGGCTCGGACCAGACGTGAGTTTCTGCAGATTTTATGTGATTCGAATGTTTAGAAATGAAACCAAAGAGACGGTTGTTGTTTAATTTTATTGGTGATTCCTCATATAAAATTTAATCGTGAGCTTGGCAAGAATTTTTGGAGAATTTGATGTTTCCCCATTCAAACTGAATGCCCGAGAGGCGTTTCAAAGATGGCCGGTGAGTGAAATGACTTTCCTTAAAGGGACTTTTGTTAGAGCTCAGCAAACAGGGAGTGATAGACTGCTATGGACATCGGCTGGTGTGAGCGCTGCATCCCCCACACACACACACCTCAAATATTTGCCCTTTTAAGCGTGGCCTGGTGATAAACCTCTCTAAGTGGTGTTGAGATCTGCCAAGTGAAGACGTCCAGAGAGTGTGTCAGGCCTCAGGGGTAATCAGGACAGGATGGATGCACCTGTCAGAAGCGCCCCATCTGCAGGGGTCAGGAAGCTTCCAGGGCTTTTACAGTGAGTGGAGGACTAAGGGATTGTTGGAAAAGCTGCTCCATCTGTTCACTAACTAGCACCTTTTTTTTGCACAGGTCTCTTCCCTGTTGCAGCTCTGCTTGACCCATGGCTACACTGTACGGTGACCTCCTCAAATATTGCCACCCTTCGTAAATATGAGCTGAGATATAAAAAATATGTCTTTATCTGCTTGCTAAGTCTGACAGAGCAGCTTTCGGGTCTATGCGCTCACTCAAAAAGAACAGGGTGGCTCAACAAGTGGTTGTAATGAATATGATAAATCCAGATGCCAGACACTTTCTTACAATCACTCCATATCTCTATAAAAAGATATATCTCCATATATCGCTATATAAACATTGTGTATTTCTGAGTGTGCCTCACACAGGTGAGTGAGCTTGACAAACCACCTGTAGAAAACACACTCTCTCATCTATCTGCCCCTTTCCCAGACACTAGTTTGCACATTTGCACCAGATACTTTCCTAATATCTCCATATATCGCTATATAAACATTGCGGATTTCTGAGTGTGCCTCACACAGGTGAGTGGGCTTGACAAACCACCTGTAGAAAACACACTCTCTCATCTCTGACACTTTCCCAGACACCAGTTTGCACATTTGCACCAGATACTGTCTTAATCACTCCATATCCCTATTAAACACTGTGTATTTCTGAGTGTGCCTCACACAGGTGAGTGAGCTTGACAAACCACCTGTAGAAAACACACTCTCTCATCTATCTGACCCTTTCCCAGACACTAGTTTGCACATTTGCACCAGATACTTTCCTAATCACTCCATATATCTTTATAAAACACTGTGTATTTCGGAGTGTGCCTCACAGAGTGGGTTTGACAAACCACCTGTAGAAACACTCTTCTCTCTATATGCACCAGACACTTTTTCTTAAACTCCATCTTACAAGGACTCAATAAGGAAAACAATGTTTATTGTTGTTGAATGTACAACAACTACTTGTTTTCTTCAAACATAAATTCCTCCTTTGCAAAATATCTTGTGTAATATTCTTCTGTCGTATGTAAAATTACTTTTATAGTATAAGTAAAAGTTTCTGTTCTCATCCAAAAACAAATTCTAGCATCTTTTTTTTTTGTATTTTAAGCAAAAGTTCAAAAGACTAAACTTTTGTTTTTGTTTTTTAATTGGACAGCATTCTGTCTTACATTTGCCAAGGGTGCTAATATTAGTGTAGGTCACTGTAGTTTTGGGGAAGAATGAATTGTGTACACCCTGAAATCAGGGGAGAGCTAGAAACCCTGTGTGGGAACTCCTGCAGGTCATAACAAATGTTAACGAGAGATGAATTGGCTCATTAGAAAGTGCTGATTATCAGCACATGCTCAGTGTGTGAGCAGCTGTTCGCCCACATGCAACACACACAGATTTCACTCATATAAATGAATGTAAAATATGTAATTAAAATGAAGATGACCAATAAACTAACAGACATGATAAATAATTTATAATAAATCATAATAAAAAATCAACTTCAAACCTAGAGTAAAATAATATAATGTTGTTTAGACAAAATTAATTGGAAACAATAAATAATTATTTAAAATAATTAGAAATATTTTATAAAATAATAAATGAATAATTGAAAATATTGTGAACAATACAGAGAATTATTTATATAATTATTACATTTTTAGCATAATTAAATAATTTTTTAAGGTGAATACAAATTTAAAACAGTAATTTTGAATTTAATTGAGTTTATTATTTATTAATGTTTTAATTATTTAAATAACAAAACATTTAAAATTATGGATTAAACAACTTTTAGATTGATTTTTAGAAGATTTTACTATTTAAAAATAATAACAAATAAACAAATAAAAATAAACAAATACGACTAAACAAATAAATAACATTTTGTAAGTTGCTTTGTATAAAAGTGTCTGTAAATTAATAAACAAAGATGTAAATACATGAATAAGTAAGCAAATAAATACATAAACAAACAAAAAGCTTATGAATGCCTTGCATGGTAAAGTACAGAAAGCTTCAAACTAGCATAAATAATCCGGTGTAAACTGATATGGCCCCTTAAATTTGTCAATCTGCCTGAAGCTACTTTGCTTTTACAAACCGCTGAAATCAGCATAGGGCTGAAAGGCCGCCCCAGACAAAGTCCTGATAAAGATGTTAAAGAGTGTTTAATGGCTCATTAGGTGCGTAATGGAGGAGAAGAGATCTCCCTCTGGCTGCTATAGCCATCCGTTCAGGAGAAAACTGCTGCTGCTATAGACACCTGCACTGCTTCTTCACAACACACAGCTCAGAGCCAATCAAAATACTCAACATCAACATTAAAAGTAACCCTCAACAGATGGAACACAAACGTGCACATCCATGTACAATAAGCAAACTATTTAGAAACCTTAAAAAAGTAAAAAAAGAAACTCAAATGAGTTTGAGGGTGAGTACACTGCAAAAAAAAAAAAATAGTTTGCCTTGTTTCTAGTCCAAATCTCTACAAATTCTTAAATCAAGAAGCATTTTCTAGACAAGCAAAACATATTGTTTTCATTCATTTTCCTTCAACTTAGTCCCTTGTTTATCAGGGGTCGCCACAGCGGAATGAACCGCCAACTATTCCAGCATATGTTTTACACGGCAGATGCCCTTCCAGCCACATCCCAGTACTGGGAAACACCCATACACTCTCACATTCACACACACTCATACACAATTTTGTTTTACCCAATTCCGCATGTCTTTGGACTGTGGGGCCAAACACATGCCAACACAGGGAGAACATGCAAACTCCACACACAAATGCCCAGCCGGAACTCGAACCAGCAACCTTCTTGTTGTGAGGCAACAGTGCTAACCACTGAACCACCATGCCGACCAACATATTGTCTTGTTTTAAGAAATAATGTGTCAAAATGAAGTAGATTTTTCACCATTAACAAGCAAATTAATCTGTCATAAGCAAAATAATGGCATGTCGAAAGGAATAGCTAGATTATTTTGCTTGTTTTAAGGAAAAACCCACTTAATTTTGGCATATTATTTCTGCCAAAAATTATTTATTATTTTCCCTAATGTTATTTACTGCATGGTTTTGTTTCTAGTCCAGACATTTAAGTGAGTTTTTCTCTAAAACAAGCAAAATAATCTACCAATGAGGTAAATATTATTGTGTACTTGCCTTTTTTTATAAAGCTTTACGTATTTATTAATAATTATTTTAAATAAGCATCAAGTTAAAGACATGATGAGAATTGTTTCCTCAGCAACTAGCCCAAACTCACTAAGTTGATGTTTTAAATATATATAGGTTAACTTTATATTTAACTTTATATTTAAGGTTATGTTTAAAGTTAGAAAAAAAATGGTTTGTTTTGTTAACCAAAATAATCTTGAATTTACCAAAAGGAAGACACATTAATTAACATCATATTGATAGATTGTACGCCACAAAATATGAACAAATCTGCCAAATGCAACTCTAAGGCATGACAACAACATAGTATAAATAATATGTGGTTTTCTTTAAATCTGCATTTTAAATAATGCAAATAAATTAGTTTTAAATATGACAATTTCAGATGTCACAAATGTAAAATATAACAATGCAATAACATTCCTTGGCAGTGCGAGCTCCGACATCTAGTACTAGAAATAATTGTGTTTGTCCTGCACACAATATTCAGTTTCTTCTCAGACTCGTTCTGTTCTTTCAGAAAGTTCTTGTCACGCTCGCAGATCTCAGCGTCATATTAAAAGTTTTATCACAGGAACACTTCAGATCAGATCGTACAGAGTAACGCAGAACAGAACACAAGGTCAATAGATTTTGCAGAGAAAAAAGCACAGGACTTTTGTGCTGCAGAACTTAGTTTGTGCTGATGTTTTAATGCTGAGGAGTGTTTCGTTTTAAAGAAACACTGTAATTTCTGGGGGGAAATAGGCTCATTTTAAGTTTCGTGGAGCGAAACAGTTGACTACTATTATTTTGGAATCCATTCAGCAGATCTCTGGATCACTTTTAGCTTAGCTTAGCATAAATCATTGAATCGGATTAGACCATTAGCATCTCATTCAAACATAAAAAAGCAAGTTTTTATTTTCCGTCGATCTTATTACATGATTTAACTACAGAAGATTCAAGTTTTAAATATGCTAATCGATTTATTTATTTATTTTTTTGTTGAGATGCTAACGGTCTAATCTGATTCAATGATCTATTCTATGCTAAGCTAAGCTAAAAGTGCTCCCGCCAGACACTGAGATCAGCTGAATGGATTAAAAAATAGTCAAACTCAACTGTTTAACTCTCGAAGAGTTATAAAATGAGCCTATAAAAAAAGTGTTATTTTCTGTCGATCTTATTACATAATTTAACTACAGAAGATTCAAGTTTTAAATATGAAAATTATAGATTTTTTTTTTGATGAGATGCTAATGGTCTAATCCAATTCAATGATCTATGCTAAGCTAAGCTAAAAGTGCTCCAGCCAGACACTGATATCAGCTGAATGGATTCAAAAACGGTCAAACTCAACTGTTTGTTATAAAGTTAGCCTCAGTTATAAAATGAGCCTATTCCAAAAAAAAAACTGTGTTATTTTCTGTCGTAAGTATATCTTAGTATATAATTTAACTACAGAAAATGCAAGTTTTAAATATGAACATTTTTGAAATTGTCGTGTTTTTTTTTAGATGCTAATGGTCTAATTCGATACAATGATCTATGCTAAGCTAAGTTAAAAGTGCTCCCATTCAGCTGATCTCAGTGTCTGGTGGATTAAAAAATGGTCAAACTCAACTGTTCAACTCTTGAAGAGTTATAAAATGAGCCTATTTTTTTTTTAAAACAAAAGTGTTATTTTCTGTCGACCTTAGTACATTATTTAACTACAGAAAATTCAAGTTTTAAATATGAAAGTTATTGAAATTATCGTGTGGTTTTTTTTTTTTAAGATGCTAATGGTCTAATCCGATTCAATGATCTATGCTAAGCTAAAAATACTCCTGCCAGACACTGAGACCAGCTAAATGGATAAAAAAATGGTCAAACTCAAATCTTTAACTATTGAAGAGTTACAAAAAAAGTTTCCAAAAATAAATAAAAATGTTCAAAAGTTGTTCTTCAATAATGTGCAACTGTTCATACACCATTGACAGGATCATTTAGGAATCCCAAAATGTGTAAACACCATCTGCATGTCAGACTAAGCATCTTTTTCTACTATGAAGTATGCAAAAAAAATCTGTATGATAAATGAGTATAATATCCAAATGCACATTATTCATGAGAACAGCAGATGAATGTGATGAAATAACCTGTTTGAAGACCCAGGGAAACAACTGTTTAGATGATTTTTTAATTCGACATAAATGGCTTATTCCATTTTGGCACATTATATATTATGGCCTTTGTGGTTCGATGTGGAAATAAAGAAACATAAACGTGTTTACAAAGAAATTGATATTTAAAAAATATTCCCATTTACACTTGGGTTTTTTTATAGTGAGGCTTCTTAAATGAATAAACTTTTCTTCTACAGCATCAGGGATTCTTTAAATGCAGCTCACTTGTTTTCATCTCTGAAAGTGGCGCTTAAAATTGCGCCGGGGTGTTTTGTTAATAGCAGCCTTGAGGTGAGAGAAGAACTGTTGGGCTCATAACCAGTAGTTTTACAGCCTTTGCATACAAACAACAAGCTCCTTTTGGACCAAATATCAAATATTTAGATGCGCTGGCCTACATCAGAACAGAGATCTCTGCAGTATAGTACAATATCTAATCATATTTTGTATATGAGTGCCTATATAATTATGTATTTATAATAGTTATGTAAAATAACACTTTTATTTATATTATATTTCAACACTTGCAACTCAAATTTTGAACTCAAATTTATGCTGTTTAAAAATTAGTGTAATTTGTTATCTCGACTATTATGAGTTGACACCAAAGTTGCGCTTGTTTACTAGTATTTGGTTGAATTTACTCAATCGTGCTTATAAGATTAATCAAATAAAATGTAATATTTAATATTAAAACCATCTAATATATAAAAAGGCACCAAAGCTCCAAAAATATTACACTTATTTACTTAAAAAGGCTATCACAGTGTGTAATGTTTTTAAGCTTTGGATCTCAGAATATTGTCTAGTTTTGAGGATCTTTTGGTCTACTTCACTTTGTCAGGCAGGTCCTATTTAAGTGATTTTTTGACTACGATGTATAAAAATCCCTTTTATAAATCTATAAATGTCACTTTAGTGTTTAAAGCGTCATTACAAACTAAAACCCCCCAAAAAACAAACTTTTAAACGAAGCTTATGTAGATAAATAAAATAAAAATAAAAATTAAAAAAAAACATGAATAATAATAAGAAATCCAAAAGCTTTATAACCTTTCCACTCGTTTTTAAACTTTGGAACTCGGCATGGTGTCTAGCTTTTGAGGATCTTTTGGTCTACTTCACTTTGTCAGGCAGGTCCTATTTAAGTGATTTCTTGATTGCAAACAGTTGTGGCAATAATCAGGAATGGGTGTGGCTACAGAAATTGATCTCAGGTGTGATAAACCAGAGTTATGTTATAAGAGGGTGGGCAAACACTTTTTCTCACAGGGCAAAACAAAAATCGATTATCATGCAACAATAATGATTATGATTTTTTTACCATAATTAAGTATTCAGGCTGATTTGATTCCAGAAAAACATTTACATTTATAAATGGCACTTTAGAGTTTAACGCATCATTACAAACTAAAACTCCCCAAAAAACAAACTTTTAACGATAGCTTATGCAGTTTTGAAAAACTTGAAATGACAGACTCAACTGGACTAGAATGTTCAGGCAGAATCCTGACAGGTTAACGGACCATTATTTTAAAGTGTTACCCAAAAAATAAAAATTTTAAAAAAAAAATCTCAAAAAGCTTCATAATCTTTCCAGACTGTTAGATATTAAATATTTTCTTTCTCATTTGATTTTTAACTTTGGATTTTGAGGATCTTTTGGTCTACTTCACTTTGTCAGGCGGGTCCTATTTAAGTGATTTCTTGATGGCAAACAGGTGTGGCAGTAATCAGGCCTGGGTGTGGCTACAGAAATTGATCTCAGGTGTGAGCTATGTTTTAAGAGGAAGGGGGCAAACACTTTTTCACGCCGGACTATGAATACAATTTCTCATAATTAAGCAGCCTAGGCTGATTTGATTTACCCAAAAAAATTCTTTTATATATTTATAAATGGCACTTTAGAGGGCACTTTAGAGATTAACGGAACATTACAAACTAACCCCCCCATAAAAACAAACTTTTAAACGATAGCTTATGTAGATTTGAAAATCTTGCAACGACAGACTGAACTGGACTAGAATGTTCTGGCAGAATCCCGACAGATTAATGAAGTCCAAATCTTGATCAAAGCCGAGAGTTTCATATCGGCTACGAGCGAATGTTCTCTGCGGCGGGGAGAAGCAGTCAATGCAATCGTAAATATCCAGCATGGCACAAAAAATAGCAACAGCCTTTTCCTTCAGCTCATATATATATCACACACCTGAAGGATTCTGGTCTCTTCTCTGGGAATAAGAGTAAATATATTCACTGTATGAAAGGCAGCTTGAAGGCAGACGCTTCTTCCACGCGCGCAGGGACGACAACAAGTCATACATTTAGAAAATGAGTTTTGGCTGTGCGGATGGGGCTGAGATTGAACACTGTTCTGGGCTTTTTTTTTCCCCCCATTGGGCTACTGGGGAGTTTGTTCTGATAAGGCTGAAGTCTGATTCTCTGCTCTGAAGGGAGTCGACCGCGTCCGTTCCTTGATAAAATAATGAATATTTCATTCAGATCAAAACAGCCAACAGCCATGTGTGGGTTTTATCTAATGAGCCCCATAACAAATGAGAGGCAACATCAAGTTGTTAAGAGAGAGAGTTTAACGCGCTGTGCCTCCAGAGAGAGGGATTTTGGGAAATCTGAGCTTTGTGATATTCATTTAAAAAATTGGCAATTATGCACAATGATGTGGCAGCTTAGACAACAGTCTGTTTTCAAGATGTATTAGATGAGCAAACTGACCTCGGGATAATCCAATAACAAAAAATCTTACACAGTAAGTGCAAAAAAGTGTCTATTAATAGTAAAAAATGCCTATTATTTTGAATTCTTAGTAATTATCCAAAACAAAAAACTACAAAATAAACCAAAAAACAGGAATAGTAATAAGAAATCAAAAATGTTTACAACATTTTCCAGACTGGTAGATCTCTGTTTTCTTTCTCTTTTGATTTTGAGCTTTGGATCTTGCCATGGTGTCTTGTTTTTGAGGATCTTTTGGTCTACTTCATTTTGTCAGGCAGGTCCTATTTAAAAGATTTTTTGATTGCGAACAGGTGTGGCAGTAATCAGGCCTGGGTGTGGCTAGAGTAATTGAACTCAGGTGTGATAAACCAGAGTTAAGTTATGTTTTAAGAGGGGGGCTAACATTTTTTCACACAGGGCTATGAATAATAAGAAAACAAATAGAATATATGATTATACTATTTTCTTTGCTTTATTATTTTTATTTCATGTATTTTGTTATTTTATTGTTGTTGTGCTGTTTGGAAGTTATTGTAAAATGTAAAACTAATAAAAATACCTATAAATTAAAAAACAATACATTAAGTTTTAAGTATGTTTTTGGCCAGAAAATCAATGTATTAAACATGATTTATGATGGATCACTGAACACTGAAGTGTA
Organism: Danio jaintianensis; assembly: GCA_903798115.1. Classification (NCBI taxonomy): domain Eukaryota; kingdom Metazoa; phylum Chordata; class Actinopteri; order Cypriniformes; family Danionidae; genus Danio; species Danio jaintianensis. The sequence goes on along the minus strand of CAIGQV010018201.1, from coordinate 2,874,300 downwards.
ATGTTGCTTACAATTCAGACGAGTCCCTGAAATTAATAACATTTTTAAATGTATAAAAAAAAGCAAGGGTTTTAAAAATCATAATATTTTAGAATATTGCGTTGTTTACTGTATTTTTATCAAATATGTATTTACTGTTAATCATCTCTCAAACACTTTCATCAAAAGCAACTTACAAATAAGGCCAATAGAACTAATTTAAGCACCAAAATATCTATGTAAATAATTGAACAAATTCACAATTAGTCAATAGTAGTACACACATTTTCTACATAAATTATTTATTTATAATTATTAGCATTTATAAAAGTTTATCAAATGAAAAACAAAAAAAAATTCTTCTCTCACTTAAACAACGCAAATATTTGAAAAAGAACTGAAATAAAACAAAATGTATAAAAAAAGCATACTAAATAAGAAATAGGATAAAAAGTGTTAATATAATAATAATAATAATAATAATAATATTATTATTAAATAAATTAAGCCTTGGTGAGCTTAAAAGTCTTACAATAAAAAATATTAGTCTTACTTTGTATTCTGCTTCAGCTCCACGTAAACAAAAACTCCCAACTCAGGCTCATTCTGAAAACATACCGCTTTATACATTTCTGGAGGTACGTTTTTTTGCAGTTTTTGTTTTTGCGAATCCACCAGAGGCCGCTGTGTACGCTTTTTGAGATCTCAAATTTCTTGCCATTCGCACCTGCTGTTCTCGCGTAAATCCACCAGAGGCCGTTGTCGACTGACTGAATGACTGACCAACCCTCCTCCTTCTTTAAACCCAACCAATAGTGTTTTCAAAAGCACCGACTGACCCGCCCACCCCTTCTCTAAACCCGACCGACAGTTTTAAAAAGCAATCCAGAAAAAGAAAAGCACTCGCCTGATTTTTACCACGTTTTCAGATTTTACCACATTCTCACCCTCACATTTACTTGTTTAATTTATTTTTTGGTTTCTGTTTTTATCTTACACACTTTCTGGAACCGTTCTTTGCCCGTCGTCGTGGTCAACTCCTCTCTGCGTCTCAAGTCCACTGACGTACATGGCGAGCTAACTGGACAAACTGGTAACAGTGGGAAAGCCGTCCACACGGAGGTAAGCGGTCAGCTGGAAAGCGCGAAAAGGAACGGCGTCATACCGCCCTGTAGCGTTCGTTTTAAAGACAAAATGCAGCCATACGCACTTCTGGATACATAATTCGCAATCTCCAGAAATGTATACGGGGCTACGTTTTCAGAATGAGCCTATGTTGAAAACTTTATTCATTTTACTATGAATAAAGCGACCCTGCTTATGCTAATCAATCCCATCATACACTATAGTCAGTCAGCAGAAGTAATGATCTTTTAAATTCAAATCGATGGGATTTTGAGCAGACGTTCATCCGGCGACTCTGATCACTAACCCTACAAAAAAACACCACACTACACCATAAGATAAAGCAATCGACTTTCCGTCAAGAGAGACCTAATCTCCCCTCGCATCCTCTGTTAAGACTTTCCCCATGAAAGCCAAGAAAGACACCGCTCTCGGGTTTATGATTCAGGACGCAAAACAGAATCAGGCCGAAATTGGCAGCCTCCAAACCAATTCCCCGCCTGTGCAATTATAGGAAAACCCATCTCCAGTTATATAAGCCTCTTTTATTTCACAGCAAACATCAATCTGGGTTATGGAATCTGACATGGAAGGCAAAGCTGAACACAGAGCATTAAATATTCTGTTAGTCTGCTGGACAGATGAGCAGAGGCGGTTGTTAACTCTGATATCTGATCACAGGAAGAAGAAAAAAATGGGAGAAGAAGAGCAGGTCGAAGGCCTAAATGTACCTCAGTGCTGACAACTCACTTTCGCTTCTGTCCAGGGAAGCAAGACGCAAGACAATTAACGCAGCCGTGAAGACGGGTGTAGGATAGGACAGGAAGGCACTGGAAAGATGACGCTTGAAAAGATTTCAGAGAAACTTTTTGAAATTTAGTTTGGATCAAGTTGCGTGAATCACAGTGGGCTGAATTTATAAGACTGTCTATTATAATCAGGGTTCCCACTCTTTCATAAACAGGCGATTCAAGGACTTTTCAAAGCACCATTAATTTCAAATCAAGCACCGTTGTAATTCACACCCCCAGCATAGCGCCATGAAAGTCCTAACTGTACTTGACGTTTCACTTATGCTTAATATTTACATTAAAAATGTCAGAGTGATGATTTTTGAATGTTTCAGCTTCAAACAATTTCATTTTTCATTTCGTCATGTTGTTGTTGAATTCAAAACTATTAATATTCAAATGCAGTTTCTGAAATATTTATAAAATGTGCTTTATTTGTCGTAGTTCTTGTACTTGTACAAGATTTTTAAATTAAGAATTTCTAGTTGTTGTTTTTGTTTTCATTCATTTTTGACAGCAGTATGACAATTGTTGAAATAACACCAAAAAAAAAATTCACTGTATAAAAAAAAATTATAATAAAAAAAAAAAAAAATCACAAGCACTTTCAAGGACCTGTGTTTGTTTTTAAGCACTTTCCAGGCCTTGAATCCATATGTCTCAAATTCAAGTGCTTTCAAGAAGCGTGGGAACCTTGTTAAATGTCTATTTATACACTGTAAAACCCAACAGTCAACTTTATCAAATGAAATGAGTGTCGTTAACTCAAAATTTACTGAAGGGTAATTCTACTCATTTGAAAAGAGTTTTGAACTCAGTGTTGAAGGTAATGAGTTATTTAAATACCTCATTACTTCAACTTAAATAGAGTAAGTTCACAGTACTTATATAGATTAGTTTAACTCAAATGGTTTGTAGCAATCTGTTTCTTCAAACGGATTGAGTTGCCTTAACTTATACACTCTCATTCACACACATACACTACGGACAAGTTAGCTTACCCAATTCACCCATAGCGCATGTGGAGGGAAACCGGAGCACCCGGAGGAAACCCACGCGAACACAGGGAGAACATGCAAACTCCACACAGAAATGTCAACTGACCCAGCCGAGGCTCGAACCAGCGACCTTCTTGCTGTGAGACGACAGCCCATGAAGGGTTAATTCAATAAAAAAAAATTTATAATTTGACTCTACTTGTTCAAAACCTTTATGAGTGTCTTTCTTCTGTTGAGCACAAAGGAAGATATTTTGAAGAATGTTGGAAACTGGTAGCCATTGACTCCCAATGTATTTTTTCCAACCAGTTTCTTTTGTGTTTAATGGGGAAAAAAACTTCAGTATGACTAAACGATGAGTAAACTTTCATTTTTGGGTCAACACATCATACACTACCTGACAAAAGTCTTGTCGTTGATCCCAGTACAATGATTTCTCAGATGAATCATCTGTTGAACTGCATCCCAATAATCACAAATACTGCAGAAGACCTATTGGAACCTGCATGGACCCAAGATTCTCACAGAAATCAGTCAAGTTTGGTGAAGGTAAAATCATGGTTTGGGGTTACATTCAGTATGGGGGCGTGCGAGAGATCTGCAGCGTGGATGGAAACATAAACAGCCTGAGGTATCAAGACATTTGTGCTGCCCATTACATTACAAACCACAGGAGAGGGCAAATTCTTCAGCAGGATAGCGCTCCTTCTCATATTTCAGCCTCCACATCAAAGCCCAGTCACCAGACATGAACATTATTGAGCATGTCCGGGGTAAGATGAAGGAGGAGGCATTGAAGATGAATCCAAAGAATCTTGATGATCTCTAGGAGTCCTGCAAGAACACTTTCTTTGCCATTCCAGATGACTTTATTAATAAGTGATTTGAGTCACTGCAGAGATGTATGGATGCAGTCCTCCAAGCTCATGGGAGTCATACACAATATT
>CAIGQV010018201.1:2849273-2870060 GCA_903798115.1 Danio jaintianensis | reverse complement strand
GTGTGTGTGTGTGTGTGTGTGTGTGTGTGTGTGTGTGTGTGTGTGTGTGAGCGGAGGCTGTTCGATTTGATAAAGGTCTTCTCTCCAGAGACATCTGGTGTGTGTGTGTGAGTCAGACTGCTTTCTGGCAAGTCCAAGAAGAGAGCAACAGAACAACAAAGAAAACACCATCTATAGTTGATTTGCCACAAACACAAACTACAAACTAGCTTACATACCAACATCATAGACTCAGACAGACACACCACATAAAAATCAATGCAAACACGCTTGTTGCGGTTCTCAAATCAAAGCCAGAAGTGTTTACCTGAGCGCTCATTACAAGCAGAATGGCCAAATTTAGAGCAGCGGCCGCGTCATCGCCACATAAAATATTCAAACCGATGAAGCCTTGACGGCAAAACAACAAAACAAGTGGCATTTTTCACATGGGCCCAAAGATTTTTCTGTCAGGGGAAAGTGTGTGAGTCAGAGATATTAGCCTTTGGGTGCTCGGTTTACCCCAAGACAGGCGTGACGCATTACTTCCTCTCTGTGAAGTTATTAAGTGATCTTGCACCAATCAAACAAGGAAGAAAATCGTATATAATGCTGTTCGTTTACAAGCCATGTTTGACGTCGAATAACACGTGGGAGCCGCAAAAAAGCAAAAGCGAATGAATAATTAAAAATGTTAAACATGTCTTGTGTCTACCTTGGAAAGATTAGGTGAACTTTAAGAGGATCGGGGGGAAATCATAAAAGATTTGTCACCCTTTTATTGATTACGTTGACCATATTAAGTAATGCCCTGCTAATGTCTTATTTTTATTTACTTATTTAATTTATTTAGCTTTTTCAATTTGATTATTCATTTATTTATTTTTTTATAAGTTTAATATTTACTACATCTGACAGATCACGCTATGTGTTTTAAATCTGTTTTAACACTTTTTATTTGTTTTTAATCATTTTAATTATTTTTTTATATCTTATATGTTCATTTTATTCTTGTTTACGTAAAGCACATTGAATTAAAATTGTGTATGAAATGTGCTATATAAATAAAATTTCCTTGCCTATTATTTCTATTATTATTAGTAGTAGTAGTAGTAGTAGTAGTATTAATAATAATAATAATAATTATTATTCATTCATTCATTTTCTTTTTTCGGCTTAGTCCCTTTATTAATCTGGGGTCGCCACAGCGGGATGAACCGCCAACTTATCCAGCATATGTTTTACGCAGCGGATGCCCTTCCAGCTGCAACCCATCACTGGAAAACATTCATACACACTCATTCACACACATACACTACGGACAATTTTAGCTTACCCAATTCACATATACCGCATGTCTTTGGACTTGTGGGGGAAACCGGAGCACCCGGAGGAAACCCACGCGAACACGGGGAGAACATGCAAACTCCACACAGAAATGCCAACTGACCCAGCCGAGGCTCGAACCAGCGACCTTCTTGCTGTGAGGCGAACGTGCTACCCACTGCGCCACCGCGTCGCCCCATTATTATTATTATTACTATTTATATATAATATTATTATTTATATTAATAATAATAATAATAATAATAATAATCAATAATAATAATTATTGTTATTATTATTTTTATTTTCATTTATATTATTATTTATATTATTATTATTATTAATAATAATAATCATTATTCATAATAATTATTATTGTTATAATTATTATTTATTTTTCGTTTATATTATTATTATTATTATTGTTGCTATAACTAATAATATTTTTTTTAATTTAAATTCAGAATTATTAACAATAATAATAATAATAATAATCATTATCATCATCATTATTATTATTTATATTATATTATTATTTATATTATTAATAATAATAATAATAATAATAATGAGAACAATAATAATAATAATAATAATAATAACAATACATTTTATACTTATATTTATAATAATTTTAAACATTTATTTTTCATTATTGTTATTATTATTATTATTATTATTATTATTATTATTATTATAATTATGTATTTTCTTTTTCTTCTACAAACACCTTTTTTCCCCTCAAACACCAAATTTCAGCTTGAAGATATATTGGACAGCTTAAACGCTATTGTATGTTCTATTTTTTGTAAGAATTGTGGGGTTTGTAAAAATGTATATAAATATCAAAACTGTTAAAGATGTTAAACGAGAGGATGTGTTCTGATAAACTGCTGATTTCAAGGATTTGAGACACGAGGAGTATGAGAGTGATGACGTCTTGTCACGACTGAAAGTTAAAGGACTTTGATGATTACTAGACGAGTGTGAAAATGGAGAGCGAATAAATGGTTATTGGACACAGGTGTCAGATGAGGCATCAGTCTCTTAGACCTGGAACGGCATTAAATAGGCTTTGTGGAGAGCGACGAGTCTCTGCGGTGGCATTTATTACAAAAAAAAAAAATCTTTAACAGCACATTTTCACATGAACAACATCCAGAGTAGTCCACTGGTAATGAACAGTAGCTTTAATAAATAAATGAAACTGTAAAACAAATCAAATGCATTTATGATTTTATCTGTCGATTATTTGTCATTCTTTGTGGTGTTTTTTTTGTTTTTGTCTTGTTTTCATTTCTTTTCTTTTTTTGTCTTTACTCTTCTTCTCCAATCCTTTTCTGTTCTGTAATGTTCAAAGTCTTGTTGTGTTGTGTTTTGTGTGTTGAATGTTGATGCCTGTGCTTTACACAGTTAAAGTCATTTGTAAAATACACTCACTTTAATGGAAATTATATAAAAAGTGCAATGCATATGTGCAAATATCATTATAGTAATAATACAAGTATTATTAATAACTTTTTTATATTTTCTTATACCTTTAAATGGGCACATTTTTTGTCAACAGCATCCCATTATATAAAGTCAAAATGATTCGCCCCCTGCATATTTTTTTTCTTTTTCAAATATTTCCCAAATGATGTTTAACAGAGCAAGGAATTTTTCACAGTATTTCCTATAATATATTTTTCTTCTGGAGAAAGTCTTATTTGTTTTATTTCGGCTCAGTTTTTTAATTTTTTTAAACCATTTTAAGGTCAATATTATTAGCCCCCTTAAGCAATATATTTTTTTCATTGTCTACAGAACAAACCATCATCATACAATGACTTGCCTAATTACCATAACTTGACAAGTTACCCTAATTAACCTAGTTAAGCCTTTAAATCGCACTTTAAGCTGAATACTAGTATCTTAAAAAATATCTAGTCAAATATTACATATAAAAGAAATCAGTTATTAGAAATGAGTTATTAAAACTATTATGTTTAGAAATGAGTTGAAAAAATCTTCTTCGAACAGAAATCGGGGCAAAATATATACAGGCGGGCTAATAATTCTGACTTCAACGTATGTTTAATCTTCTTCTGAAAGTACAGATAACTAATTTATTATAAACTAGCGCACAAGTATGAAAATAAATAATTATATATTAATATTAAAAAGGCAACACAGATCACCACAATGGTGACTTCAACACCAAAGTTTAATGAAACAACATCAAACTTTCAAAACTTAGTGAGCAAAACTAAAGATAAAGATAAATAACTTGAATTATATTAAGATTTCCCTGCCTCAGAAACTCATTTTTGGCCTTACATCATGGCACTCGTACAAATGAATTTATCATAGCTACAGTTTTCTGAGTATCAAGGGCATAGTATATTGACAGCACAGTCAAAAATGTTAAACAAATCTTTAAAACTTTTTCAAAATAAATGTAAAAAGCCATATCTACTTAAAATGACTTTCAGCACTCAAAAATATTTTTTGCTGCTTGTTCAAACTACTTATTCAAAATAAACTGAATCAACAATTTTTTAGTTTTTATGGGGACAACTTCATTTTTTTACATTTGTAATTGATTTGTGTTTGGACAACATGAAGAAATTGTGTGGAACGCAGCATTTTTTACAGTGAGCCAAAATTAGTTTAAAACACTTAATAATAAGCATAAGAAATAGAAACAGTGCTGCTTGACTTTCCAAACACAACAATAATCTCAAAAATGCAGTAAGAAAGACGAGGCAGGATCTGTCTGGTTCTATTGAACCCTATGACAAGTCCAAGTGGCGTTTCAGTGAAGCCGCACTCAAAACAGACCCATTTAAAGTTAATAGGAAATTATGTAAACGACCAGAATGAATCCATTTTAAAGTGAATATCTTCGTCCCTTCATTCTCTGGCCCCTTTCAAGTCTCTTAGGTGAAACTCTCTGATGAAGTCTAGGTGCTTGCGTAACCAACTGGAAATTGAGACAACTCCAAACTCAACAACAAATTCTTAACTAGTACAAATGTTCGATTTTACAGTTGCTTGGTGGGGCAACTCAAAAGAGTCCAACCACAAATCTTTTTAATCTACTTAAAATGACTTTTCCAGCCAAAATCTGTTTAAATTGCTTATAATAAGCTTAAGAAATAGAAACAGTGCTGCTTGACTTTCCAAACACAACAATAATCTCATGCAGTGAAAAAAACAAGGCAGGATCTGTCTGGTTTTATTGAATCCAAAGGCAAATCCAAGAGGCGTTTCAGTGAAGCTGCACTTGAAACCAACCCTTCTAAAGTACTCGCCACCAATGTAACCTTAATTGGAAATTATTGAATTTTGTAAACCAGAATAAATCCCTTTTAAAAGTGAATGTCTTCGTCCCTTCGTTCTCTCGCTCCTTTCAAGCCTCTTAGGTGAAACTCTCTGATGAAGTCTAGGTGCTTGAGTAACCGGAAATTGAGACAACTCCAAACTAAAGCCTTAAAAACAAATTCTTAACTAGCACAAGTGTTAGATTTTACAGTTGCTTGGTGGGGCAATTCAAAAGGGTCCAACCGCAAGTTATAATCAGTTTTAAAAACGTATAATATGCATACGAAATAGATATAGTGCTGCTTGACTTTTCAATCGCAATGACAATCTCAAAAATCCAATAAGAAAATAAGGCAAGATCTGTCTGGTTTATTGAATCCAAAGGCAAGTCCAAGTGACGTTTCAGTGAAGCTGCACTTGAAACCGACCCTCCTAAAGTACTCACCACCAATTTAACCTTAATTAGAAATGACTGAATTATGTAAATGACCAGAATTAATCTATTTTAAAAGTGAATGTCTTCGTCCCTTCGTTCTCTCGCTCTATCCAAGCCTCTTAGGTGAAACTCTCTGATGAAGTCTAGTTGCTTGCGTAACCAACCGGAAATTGAGACAACTCCAAACATCGCCTCAACAGCGGAAAGATGAAGTCTTGAGGAAAGTGCCCACCTGTACGATTCTCCCCACCCACTTGTAACTAATCACGACCCGTGACGGAAGTGGATGACTAACAGCTCCAACGTAATTGAGAGTGAAATCGGGACCATAGGGAGTAACCAAGTGGTCATGGGATATCACACTAGCAAAAAAATAAAAATCAAAAATGGGCACTCGCAGCAGACGTTGGTGGGTTTTGGCAGAATGAAATAAGACAGGCTGGAAACAGCCATCTGACTCTTATACAACATGATTTGTTTGAATAGTCGGGGCAACCTCACACCGAACAGCCATCTGTTTTCATAAGGCTCCTGCCAGTTCCTCAGGGTCCCGACAATCCAAAAATACACCCAAAAAAATCCACAACAAAACAAGAGAACTCAGGAAAGTTCCGCCCGGAGTGAGAGATTAGAAACAGTGCTTGAATTCAACATGAGCTTGAACTACAAATAGACTGAGACTAAGTGTAGAGTAAGATGTCTTTCACGTTAAAGCTGAAAGAAAATCATTTACAAGTAAATGGAGCAATTCCAAAAGAAACCTCACACCTTCTGTACTTGGGCCCTAATAAGTGTCAAAGGAAAAAACATGCATTTCTGGATATGTGGCAATGCCACACCCACTGGTAATACTATGAAGGAGTATAAAACCATAAGTATGAAATGTATTATAAACAATGTATGATACTTTGATATTAAATATGGTATTGGATGATTAATCTATTCATTTAACAAAGTTCTATGACATATAGAAAACTAAGCATTAAAGTATTATCTTCCCCAGAGCATAAGGTAAGGTAACCCACAGTAAATTTTCTCATGGTAAGTATTACAATGGCGTCACAGTGGCTCAGTGGTTAGCACTGTCGCCTCACAGCAAGAAGGTTGCTGGTTCGAGTCCCGGTTAGGTCAATTGGCATTTCTGTGTGGAGTTTGCATGTTCTCCCCGTGTTCGTGTGGGTTTCCTCCGGGTGCTCCGGTTTCCGCCACAGTCCAAAGACATGCACTATAGGTGAATTGAATAAATTAAATTGGCCGTAGTGTGTATGTGAATGAGTGTGTATGGGTGTTTCCCAATACTGGAAGGGCATCCGCTGTGTAAAACATATGCTGGAATAGTTGGCAGTTCATTCCGCTGTGGTGACCTGTGAAATAGAGACTAAGCCGAAGGAAAATGAATGAACGAACACATATATATATATATATATATATTAAATAGGCCTATGCATTGAATGTTGATATGTTGAGATATTCAGATATTCATAATAAATTCATAATTTCACCGGGGGTGAAAATACTGAATTTGACCAAAAAATGTTAGATAAATGTTCAAACAAAATACTTAAAAAAAATATCTGTGAATAATATACATGTAACGTTCTTTTGTGCTGATATTTTTATAACATAGTAATGAACAGATAACACTGAACTAAAATTCTATGTATGTTACTAGGATTTTAAGAGAGAAAATGTTCTTTGGTATAATTATAAATTGTTCTATTAACTAAACTCAGACCGATTTGATAACTGAACTTAAAATGTTTAAGTTTCTAATACTCTAAATGTTTGATGATATCAACACAAATAACATATGTGTGCATGACTCAATAAATATACAAGTTTACAGTACTCAAAGCATGTTGTTTCAAAACTTAAATGGTTTGCCGCAATCGGTTTCCTCAAAAAGTTTGAGTGAACTTTTCGGGTTTTACAGTGTAGTTTTAGCAAGCGATGCCTTGACTGCAGCAGCTAGTCATTAAAGTTTGTGTTTTTAAACATGCCAGTGAGTGGACGTTCCTTCCATAGTATTTGTAATGTGGCCAACAAAGTGCTCTGCTATTTGCCTTAATAAATCAATAAATAATACAGCCGGGAGCCGTGTGATGCTGCTTCGGAGCTCCAGAAAACACTTCAACTCTTTTCCAACCGCCTCCGACTGCCAACAGGGAAAGAGACAACTTAATGACGGCTCCTGTCATAAACACAGATCTAGCAGAAGCACAATGGTGTGTGTTTCGCTTTTAGATTCTTTTTAAACAGTAATTAAGATCCCAACCAAAGCCTGTCAGAGCAATAAACAGAGCGTGAGGTTAAAACTCAAAAGATCGCGCTAATACTATAATTAAAGCCTCAGATGAGGAAAACGATAACCCTTACCGATCTTCTTGGAGCGCTCGTCCCCTCTGCTGTGCATGGTGATGGGAGAGTAGATGAATGGACTGGCGGTGGACATTCCCTGCGCCAAAAGGCCTTTCACCTTATGAGGACGCAGCCCTACCGGCAGGTTGAGAAGAGACACTGACCTGAAATCAATCCCAGAAAGAAAATACAGATTAAGTTAGTGTGTCGAGTAAGCAGGAAGTGCATGAAAAAGTCTCTTATTTGCACTAAAGGTCTTTGCACACTGAAACAAATCCTGAACAGAGACTGGCAGTATATAGACATTACAAGCCTATAGCCAGGGGAGGTTCGGGTGGTTCGAAAGACCCACCCACCACTGACAAAGATCAAGAATTTGTCCCATACATGAGCTCATTTGTACTATTTTGACTGCTATGCCATCATAAATTGTAAAAATAACTCATCGAAGAAGGCTTTAAGACCAAGCGGAATCTGACATAAGTGAAGTCATCTTTCACTACTGACCTACTGTATTGTTGTTAAATAGAGAATACAGTTTACAAGTAACTTTTATTCTAAATCATGGACCTTATTCTTGAATGAAAAAATGACCAATAAAAAGGAGTGAAGCACTAAAAGGTCATTCTGAAGCATATTAAAGTTAATTTTAATACTAATTCGGCTATTGGTGTTATTTATGAATTTTCAAATGTACTATTTTACAAGAGAGACTACAAAAATCGGGAAGCTCTATGTTATTATTATGTTTTAATTTTTTTATTATTCAAATGGCCAAATTCACACAGAGGAAACTTGAATATGCTGGCCAGTTTGTTATTTGCAAATAACAAATAACAAATAACAACAGACTACAGTTTTCAATTTAAAACTTTAACAGATTCCTTTTTTTCTAATATATATATGATGTTATATATTTTGCATTTTAAAAATAATAAGTATAAATAAGTTTTTTTTTAAGTTTCTTTTTTCTAAATAATTAGGAAATGTTTTTGGTACATTAAAAAGTGTGGTTATGATGACCACCCGATAAGCTAATCCAGAAAAAAATAGTTCTTAAAATGTAATTAAAAAAATGCAGTATTTAAACCTCAAATGAAAAGAAAATGAGGTGAATATCTGCAAAAAGGTCCACTTTTTGAGAAACTTTTTATGGGCCTGCATTATAATAGATAGCGATAGTTGACGTGTCAAAGCAACAGACCAAAAGCGAAACATGCTTTCTATTATAATGTCTATGTGCAGTACGTCAAATGTATGGACACACACCAAACAGCAACAGGGCAGAGGTGCGCCAGTCACTGGTTCTCAACTGTCCGCCACATCCTGTTTTATGGACTGTGTTTGTAATAAAGTCATCTGTAGCTCAAATGACGGTGTTCTGTATTTAGCTTTTCACTTGTACGGTGGCTCTGAAGTGTCAAAACACCTCACAAAGTGCTTTTTCGGATGCGAAAAGTGGAAAAAAATTTAACCTGGTTTGAATTTTTAATGACGGACGGATTATATTATGTCATATTAAAAACTGCTTTCTAAAAATATACAATGAGATCAAATCGGTTCCTTCTAAATCAGGCTTTCAACCATTGTCTGCTTTTCAAAACCCTTCAGCTCTGCTCCTAATCTTCCTGTTCCCAGATATTCATAGAAAAGGACACGCTGAGTTCCAAAAAAAAGAGAGGGCGAGGAGGAAAGAACCACTCTGAACCTTTATCTGATTCTGAATAACGAAAAACTCTGAAGCTAAAAAGTCTGATAACACTGTTGCGGGAGAAACAACATCTCTGAAAAGAAATCAGAGTTTAACACCAACATTTAGTCTTCTCTATAAGAAAACGATGGGAATCAAGAGATGTCAGGATTTCATTACAGAATTTTAAATATCTGATGTTTAAATTCTGGTAGCATGCAAGACATTGAATGTTAACAACACATGGAGAGGGAGATGAAAATCAGGAGAAATTATTAGAATTAACTTAATATTTTATTATTTATTACTTTATTATTATTGTTGTTGTTGTTGTTATTATTATTATTATTATTATTATTGAAATTGCTGCATTTTTATATTTTAAAAAAATCTTTAAAATCCAATGGGCAAAATATTATTTATTACTAAAACTTATTTATTATTTATTACTATTGTTGTTGTTGTTGTTGCATTGATATATTTTAAATTATTTATTATAATTACTATTTTATTATTTATTTCTTTATTAATTATTATTTATTTCTTATTATCTAATATTGTTACTTTTATTGTTGATGTTTCTGCATTGTTATATATATATTTTTAAACAATTTTCATAATTAAATAAATTAAATAAATAATTTAAATAATTACAATTCAAAAAATATGATTTATTATTAAAACGTATTATTTTTTATATTTACTACTTTATTAATTATTATTATTTGTTATTATTATTACTGTTGTTTTATAATCTTAAAACGCTATCAATAAATATTATTTATCCTAATTAACTATTTCATCATTTATTACTTTATTAATTATTATGTATTTATTATCTATTTTTTGAATAAAATCTTTAAAATGCTATCAGAAAAGAAATATTATTTATTATTAAAACATATTATTTTATTATTTATTACTTTATTAATTATTATGTATTTATAATTATGTTTTTATTATAATAATATTTATTATTAACAGTAATAATAATAACAGTAGTAATATTTTATTCATGATATTTGCATAGTTCTATTTACATAAAAACATAATTGTAATCATCTCTATTATTATTATTATTATTATTATTATTATTATTATTATCATCATCATCATCATCAATAGCAGTTTTTTAAAACAATGACTATGTATTACATACACAAAAAATACATTATGAATAATAAGAGTAAACACAATAATAATAATACTATTATACAATATTGCTATTATTTTTATTATTAATAATAAATAAATATTATTTTGTTATTATTTATTAATATTATTAGTTATTATAAATGTATTAGCTGTTTATTTTAATAATAAAATAACAATAATAAATTATATTTATTTTAATAATAATAACATTATTATTATTATTATTAAATTATCTATTTATTTTTATTAATAATAATAATAATAATAATAATAATAATAATAATCATTCATTCATTTTCTTTTCGGCTTAGTCCCTTTATTAATCTGGGGTCGTCACAGGGGAATGAACCGCCAACTTATCCAGCATATGTTTTACGGAGCGGATGCCCTTCCAGCTGCAACCCTGAAACATCCATACACACTCATTCACACACATACACTACGGACAATTTATATTATAGGTGAGTTGGCCTACCCAACTCACCTATACCACATGTCTTTGGACTTGTGGGGGAAACCCACGCCAACACGGGGAGAACATGCAAACTCTTATTAACCTATTATTAATAATAATAATAATAATAATAATAATAATAATAATAATAATAATAATAATAATAATAATAAAAAGATGAAATCCTAAATAATAAAATGAGATGAAAATCAGGAGAAATGCAGCTCGCCTGAAGTTTTACAATTAAATATCCCTTCAAGTATAAATTAAGAAATTTGAACAACTGCAAAAAAAAACAAAAAAACAAGCCCTTCAGAGACGAGCGTTCAGAGAAACGGAGACTTCAATCAAGTGAGCGTGTTGAGCTTCTCCCACTGCTGGGATTATGAAGTACATCTGTTAAACACATTTACGGGCCCTCACTGAACATCCGCAGCTTCCTTGGGACAGATGAAAAGGATATGTGAAGTTTTGTGCTTCCCATAAAAACGTTTAATTTGGGGGAAGAATGAAACAAATGAAAGATCCAAATTTTCATTTGCATAGAGCTTTATAATAATTCACAGGCCAATCAAACTTCACAAATGTTTTGAAGAAAAGTTAGGAGTCATTTTTTCAGACACTGAGCTGTGGAAATACACCACCTTCAGAGAGCTTTGACGGTCAGTGTTTAAATAAAAAAGCTTATGAATTTAGTTTGTGCGGCGCACGTCACTTTCACTTTCATTTTCACGTGAAAGCCTCCCCTTATGGGACATTTAATCACGAGGAGCCTTGTTTCAGCGCATGGACATACAGTTGAAGTCAGAATTATTAGCTTTCCTGAATTATTAGTATATTTAATTTCCCCCAATTTCTGTTTAATGGAGAGAAGATTTTTTTTCAACACATTTCTAAACATAATAGTTTTAATAACTCATTTCTAATAACTGATTTCTTTTATCTTTGCCATGATGACAGTGCATAATATTTTACTAGATATTTTTAAAGATACTAGTATTCAGCTTAAAGTGACATTTAAAGGCTTAGTTGGGTTAATTAGGCAAGTTAGGTTAATTAGGCAAGTCATTGTATAACAGTGGTTTGTTCTGTAGACAATCTAAAAACCAATATTGCTAATAAATATGGCTAATAAAATTGACCTCAAAATGGTTTCAAAAAAATTAAAAACTGCTTTTATTCTAGCCGAAATAAAACAAATAAGACCTTTTCCAGAAGAAAAAATATTATAGGAAATACTGTGAAAAATTCCTTGCTCTGTTAAACATCATTTGGGAAATATTTGAAAAAGAAAATTCACAGGAGGGCGAATTATTTTGACTGGGCCATGTGAAGCTTTCTTACCTGACGATGGGCAGTTTGGTGAAGGGAACAGGGGGAAGTTTGAGTCCGTCAGGAAGGCTAATCACCTCCATTCCTCCTGGACACTTTGACGTGTAGTTTTCCAAGCTCTGGGTCACTTCTTTCTTCTCTGTGGAGAGAAAGAGAAAAGACAACGTGCATTAGTATTTCTGTGACAGCTGGAAACGTGGGTGGTGAGCAGTTTACAAGGAAAGACACAACTGACAGAAATTAAATTAAATAAAATTAAAAGTTAAAAATTTAAAATTTTAATTTTAATTAAAATGTCAGTCGACAATATAAAATAAAATAAAATATGAAATAAAAAAAGAATTTTAAAAAGTCGGTCATCAATATAAAATAAATAAAATAATATATGAAATAATAAAATGAAATAAAATTAAATCATCAGCATAAAACTAATAAAATAAAATAAATAAAAATAAAAATATGAAATAATAAAATGAAATAAAATAGCATAAAAATATGAAATAAAACAGAACAATTATAAAAAATTAATTAAAATAAATAAAAAGTCAGTCATCAATATAAAATAAATAAAATAAAATAAAATCATGAGTATAAAACTAATAAAATAAAATAAATATATACATAAATTAAATGTAAAAATATGAAATAATAAAATGTAATAAAAAAATATAAAAATAAGAAATAAAATAAAACAGTCATGAGTATAAAACTAATAAAACTAATAACCAAAAAAATAAAAAATAAAAAAACAATAAAGAAACTTATGTAAAAAAATTATATATTAAATTAGATTAAATGGCAAAAGTAAAATATATAAAAAGCCAAATGTATTTAAAATAAAAGTGTAAAACATGCTATTAAAAATATAAAAGATAAAGCCTTGATGCATTATGAACGCTATTTTTTTAATATGCCTTGCTTAATAAAACAGTTAGTTATAGAAATAAAATAAAATTTAATTAAATTAAATAAAATTTAAAAAATACAAAAATAACAATTTATAAAATATGAAATAATAAATGAAAAAAAAAAAATACAGTCATCAGTATAAAACTAATAAACATTTAATTAACTAAATAAAATAAAATAATAAAATTACATTAAAAATAAAAACAAAAAAATCATAAAAACAATAAAGCAACATAAAAAATTATGTAATAAATTCGATGAAATGGCAAAGTAAAATACATAAAAAGCTAAATATATTCAAAATAAAAGTGTAAAACATGCTATAAACAAAAAGAAAGCCTTGAAGCATTATGAATGCTATTTTTAATATGCCTTCCTTAATAAAACAGCTATAGTTTTTAGCATAGTAAATCTGTTTCGAATGTCTAACAAAACTATAGCCCTCCCGAGAGGTTTTTTTTTTTCCTTCTTTCTTAAAAGCCAGCACCACACCTCATAAATCAGCAGATTATCAATGTATCTAAAGTGAACTGCGAGTCCCAAGGGTGAAATTACCCACAATCCTCTCTCTCGCAGGCCTCTGGACCAGAGCGAGATATAAATTTAACAAGGCAAATAATGTGCGCGTCCATACATCATGAGGACAGACTCTATTTTAAGCTCTGTTTGCACAGGTGAGCAGCGTATTGACTTACTGCTCTGTCTATAAAAATGTTTACGGCCTCGGTCTGCCATCAATTCACACCTCACAGGCTTTCCCATAAAACCAATGATCCTGGAGCCGTTTCAATCCAATCCAAACGCTCTGAAAAAAAAAAATCCCTGCCCTAGTGAGCAACAGGCTCGATATAGTACACATTAGAGACTAGAGGCAAATAGTAAATGGTCAAATTAGTATAGATTTTTTTTATAATAATAATAATAATAAATGCTAATAGTTATGTATTCATATTATTCATATTATTCATATTATTATTATTATTATTATTGTAGTTGTTGTTGTTGTTAATGTTGTTGCATTGTTATATTTATAATCTTCAAAAAAAATTATTTTATTTAACTTACTATTTTATTATTTATACTTTATTATTTTTACTTTATTATTTATACTTTACATATTATTTGCTAATTATTATAGATTTTATTTATATAATAAAATATTATTTATTATTATTACGTATTATTTTATTATTTATTACTTTATTATTATCATTATTAGTAGTAGTAGTAGTAGTAGTAGTAGTAGTAGTAGTAGCAGTAGTAGTAGTATTGTTGTTGTCGTTGCATAGTTATATTTTTTAAATCTTAAAAATGCAATAAAAACATTTTTTATAATAATTAACTGTTATTATTTTATTGCTTGATTATTTTCATTTATTATTATCTATTATTATTATATTGTTGTTGCTGCATTATTATATATATTTTAAATATGAAATATCTTAAGCTTGAAAAATATTTGTTATTAAAACGTATTATTTTATTATTTATTACTTTATTATTAATTATTATCATTATTATTATTATTATTATTATTATTATTATTATTGTTGTAGTTACATTGTTCTATTTTAAAAATCTTACAAATGCAATAAAAAAAATCTATTATATTTAACTTAATATTTTATTATGTATAACTTTATTATTTATTTATTACTATCTATTATGATTATTTTTGTTGTTGCATTGTTATAAATGTAAAAATCTTAAAATGCAATCAGAAATCAGAAATACGATTTATTATTAAATCATTATTTCCTTATTTTTTACTTTCATTCATTTTCTTTTCGGCTTAGTCCCTTTATTATTCTGGGGTCGCCACAGCGGAATGAACCGCCAACTTATCCAGCATATGTTTCACGCAGCAGATGCCCCTCCAGCTGCAATCCATCACTGGGAAACATCCATACACACTCATTCACACACATATACTACGGACAATTTAGCCTACCCAATTCACCTATACCACATGTCTTTGGACTTGTGGGGGAAACCGGAGCACCCGGAGGAAACCCATGCCAACACGGGGAGAACATGCAAACTCCACACAGAAACGCCAACTGACCCAGCCAAGGTTGGAACCAGTGACCTTCTTGCTGTGAGGCGAACGTGCTACCCACTGCGCCACCGTGACGCCCAATAATTTTAAACATATCATGAAATGTTAACATTTTATTTATAATATTTTGTATAGTTTTATTTACATAAGAAACATAATTGTAATCATTTCCACTGAGAGGTCTGACTAACTTATAGCTGCCATTAATGATTTAACAGGAGCTGAGAAAGATCCGTCCCATCGATATATCTCTCATTCCTCACAGCGGGATTGCAAAAGTGTCGTCTGATAGACATCCTTCACAGCTCAATCTCACATTGAGCGAATAACAGATCAGAAACACACTTCTGCTGCCTATAGCAGAGCAAAACACAACACGTTATAGTCACACAAATCTAGATTTTTCAAAGCCGATTCAATCTGCTGATTTATTTACAAGCAAACTGGTCAATCCCGATACAAATTTCACATTTTATATGCTATAAACATGTGAAAATGTAAATACGTGAACAAACTAGGTTTTTATTTGCTTTATCACAAGCTAAACTACCTGCAGGGATTGAAAATTAGAGGAAACCACTGATCTGACTTACAATACATAAAACATACCTGTAAAAACATTATTCAATCAACTGAAAATGAAATTGAAATAAATTGATCAGCGCATCTTCAGTGGACAAAAATTTGCATAAATTATATTAAGTAACAAGAAATAATCATGACAATTCTGCCTTTTCAGGAATAATACTTTCTTCTTCTTCTTCTTCTTCTTATTATTATTATTATTATTATTGTTATTCATTGATTTATTTTATTTTCGTCTTAGTCCCTTTATTAATCAGAGGTTGCCACAGTGGAATTAACTGCCAACTTATCCAGCATATGTTTTACGCAGCGGATGCCCTTCCAGCTGCAACCCATCACTGGGAAAATTATTATTATTATTATTATTATATTAAGTAACAACAAATAATCATGACAATTCTGCCTTTTCAGGAATAAAACCTTCAAACTACACAGCTGAGATCTAAAAAAGCTACAGTGAAAAAAATGATTCATTGGAT
This sequence comes from Danio jaintianensis, assembly GCA_903798115.1. Classification (NCBI taxonomy): domain Eukaryota; kingdom Metazoa; phylum Chordata; class Actinopteri; order Cypriniformes; family Danionidae; genus Danio; species Danio jaintianensis. Next base: position 2,853,992 of record CAIGQV010018201.1, on the reverse strand, counting down.
TTACTCAATTTGTTTAAGGTATAACTGGTTGCAAACAATTTATATGGGCTGAATTCAAACAAACAAATTACATTTAGTAATGTTCATCTTAATAAGTTTGTTTAAATTCAGCCTATATAAATTGTTTGCAACCAGTTATACCTTATTAATCAGGGGTCGCCACAGCAGAATGTACCGGCAACTTATCCAGCATATGTTTTACGCAGCGCATGGCCTTCCAGCTGCAACCCATCACTGGGAAAATTATTATTATTATTAAGTAACAATAAATAATCATGACAATTCTGCCTTTTCAGGAATAATATTTTTATAATATCATTATTATTATATAAACTAGGTGTTTATTTGCTTTATCACAAGCTAAACTATCTGCAGGGATTGAAAATTTGAGGAAACTGCTAATCATAAAACATACCTGTATAAACATTATTCAATCAACTGAAAATGAAATTGAAATAAATTGATCAGCGCATCTTCAGTGAATTAAAATTTGCATAAATTATATTAAGTAACAAGAAATAATCATGACAATTCTGCCTTTTCAGGAATAATACTTTTATATTATTATTATTATTATTATTATTATTATTATTATTCATTGATTCATTTTCTTTTCGACTTAGTCCCTTTATTAATCTGGGGTCGCCACAGCGGAATGAACCGCCAACTTATCCAGCATATGTTTTACGCAGCGGATGCCCTTCCAGCTACAACCCATCACTGGGAAAATGTATTATTATTATTATTATTATTATTATTGTTGTTATCTTCAGTGGATTAAAATTTGCATAAATTATATTAACAAGAAATAATCATGACAATTCTGCCTTTTCAGGAATAATACTTCCATATCATTATTATTATATGAACTAGGTGTTTATTTGCTTTATCACAAGCTAAACTATCTGCAGGGATTGAAAAATATATTGAATCAACTGAAAATTAAACTGAAATAAATTGACTGGCGCATCTTCAGTGGATTATAAATTCAATTCATCCTTTTCAGGATATTGAAAGTGAGGTGAGAAGAGCTTAAAAAAAATGAACAAGATGCAGCTAATCATTTTAGACATAGTAGTAAAAAAAATACCTGACAATAGAGTAGATTTGTCTTTAAATTGACACTTTTTGCACTTCAGTTCAGCCCGATGCAGTAACATACCTTCAAACCACACAGCTGAGATCTAAAAAAGCTACAGTGAAAAAAATGATTCATTGGATTTACTCAATGTGCTTAAGGTATAACTGGTTGTAAACAATTTATATGGGCTGAATTCAAACAAACAAATTACATTTAGTAATGTTCAACTTAATTTGTTTGTTTAAATTCAGCCCATATAAATTGCTTGCAACCAGTTAAACCTTAAAAAAAATTGAGCAAATCCAATAAATCCTTTTTTCAGTGTATTTAATAGATGATCTCTCAGTGTGTTGTTGGTTTGACAGCGCTGAAAGAGACCTGTGTGCATCCCCGGGTCTCTGTTGGACAGAATCACTGCCTACAATTGAGTTATATAACACTAATCTCCAAAAAAAACACAACAGAGAAAAAAACTAGAGTCCATGTACTTGGAGAAATTTCAAACTGGCTGTGTCTATTTACAGAAAGCTACAAGCCAAAATCAGAACAAAGAAACAAAATAAACATTGCTTTTTTCATATTCATCCACGGCGACCATCTTCCGAATTTAAAGGTGTAGTTCACGCAAAAATAGAAAATTTGATGTTAAAGAGATAGTTCACATATAACCTAAATTTTTGTTATTTACTTCACATGGTGGCTCAGTGGTTAGCACTGTCGCCTCACAGCAAGAAGGTCGCTGGTTCAAGTCCCGGCTGAGTCAGTTGGCATTTCCGGGTGCTCCGCTTTCCCCAAAGACATGTGCTATAAGTGAACTGAATGAACTAAATTGGCCGTAGTGTACGTATGAATGTTTCCCAGTACTGGGTTGCAGCTGGGAGGGAATCTGCTGCGTAAAACATATGCTGGATAAGTTGGTGGTTCATTCTGCTGTGGCGACCCCTGATGAATAAAGGAACTAAGCCGAAGGAAAATGAATGAATAAATGAACTTGCACTTCATTTGTCGCAAACCTATTTGATTTTGATTATTTTCTGTCTATTTTTATACACAAAAGAAGATATTTTGAACAATGTTGGAAACCGGTAACCATTGACTTGCATAGTACTTGTCATTCCTACTATGGAAGCAGTGCTTAATTTGTAAAAGTTCGAGGTCCCGGAACAGATCGGGCTAATGGATCCGGCATGTTACCAGAGGAGGGTGAGGTGTCGCAGACGAAAGAGAAGAGGCTTGGGGAGTCGCGAAAGAGCGGGGAAGAGCGGGGCGGAGCGGGGCGGGGGTGCGTGTGAGGAGGGGGATTGGTAAAATGAGGTGCTGGATCAGATTTCAGAGGTGCCGGATCCGGATCCAGCTTGTTCCGGCACAAATTAAGCCCTGTAGGAAGTCAATGGTTACAGGTTTCAGTACAAATTAAATCAAAACTAACAATGTTGATTTTGTTAGCTCACATTGCTAGTTTTGTGGTGAACAATTCGTCTGTGTGTGTCATTGAGAAAAGAAAAACCCTCATCCAAACCTCTTATAAATAGTTTAGCGAGTCTCTTTTTTTTGATGCTAACTTTTTTTGGTGGACTTCCAATCTATTCCTCCTGGCTGCACTGCAGTAAACAGCAATTTTCAGAGTCAGTTTTCGGTTTGTCGTCTCCGCCCTGCTCATTTTTATTATTTTTTTTCTCAACAGTTGTTGTCTGCATTTCTGCTTCTCTGCTCGACTTTTGTCAGCATGTTGCGTGTTTGCTGGGTAATTTGATGGCAGTGGACTTCAGTGGTCTTCTTCTACATTATTCATCATTTCTGTGAGCGCGGTTTCTCTTTATATGCCATCAGCAGACATCACTTCAGCCTCAGATCATCTCTTCTGACAGACGCTCGATTTTAAGCTCCTCACTCTTGCTTTTACAGTTTTTTTGTTGTTGTTGAGTCGATGACATTTATTCATTTTCTCTTTGCTTTTATTTTGCTGTAGTAAAATGCTGTGGAAGAAATCAGGAAGTTCTTAGTTTGATGATTTGATTGTTTTTTTTTTGCAATGGATTTATACCTCTCATTTGTATTTTTCACGTGTGTTTTTTTCATAAATCTTGTTTGTTTTGTATATTTTATTTGCATATTTTTGACTGTTTTTGTACTGTTCATACTGTACATACAGTTAAAGTCAGAATTATTAGCCCTCTTGTTAAATTTAAATTATTTAATATTTTTCCCCAAGTTGTCTTTAACGAAGAGAAGATTTTTTCAACAAATTTCTAAACACAATAGTTTTATTAAGTAATTTCTAATTTCTTTTATCTTATTTTATATTGCACAGGAGGGCTAATAATTTTGCCTTCAACCATACATTTTTCTTTTATTAAATTTTAAATGTTAGATTTTGGAATATTTCTATTTTTTTTATTTTATTTACATACATTACATTTTTGTGTTTTACAAGTTTTCTCTTAATTATAAAATTTTTTCCACATCTGATTTATTACAATCAGTTTTCTTTTGATTTTGTAATGATTTTACATATATTTATTGTTTTTATTTTATTTACATGGATATTTGGTTTGTCGATCCATTTATTATTATTATACTTATTGCTAAATCTTTTGTTTAAAACATTTACGAATGAAATAATTTTTTTTACACACACACATACATATATATATATATATTCTTTATATCTGAACTATTACTATTACAACTTCTCCAGTATGCATGATTTATTTCTTTATTCATTCATTCATTTATTACATTAATTTTCTAACCTTATTGTCTTAGAATTAGAATTAGATAAATAAAAATTTGAAATGAATAAAATATTTTTTTAATATATTTAATAAAAATAAATTAAGATTAAACAAAATAAGAAAAAAAAAAAAAAAAAAAATAAGAAAAACAAAAAATAAGAAAAATTAAACAAAATAAAATAAAACAAAACACAATAAAAGACAAAATAAAAATTAGTAAATTAAAAGACCTATACTCAATTTTACCTTGGTAAATAACTTATGTTTTATTATAAATTTAAAAAGATTTAAAGTGAAACTTAATAAAATAAGCTATATTGAAATATTTAAAATTAAATAAAATACAAACAAAACAGCATAACATGACTAAAACAGGCTAATATTACACTAATATTAATAACAAAAAATTTAAATATATAAACATAAAACCAATTCCACATTTTTAGAAATACTTAAATATCATAGAAAGAAAAAACATCAATAACAAACACTAATAATGACTAGATTTTTAAAGAATATGTAGTTTTTAATATTGATAGTGACTGTCAGCATAATCCAATGCAGTTTTCTAAAGATTTCCCCATTGCTAATGCACTAAAATGTACCATGTTTTACTACATTACTTCATTTAGGTGTTTGCTATGGCATTGCTATCATCTTGAAACCCTTCTAAGTACATTTGCTCTGCAGTTGTTATCAATCCTAATAGTTCTGCATGGCTTGACAAAGAGCAGTGAATATAGTGAATGCATTGGGCAGGTACATCATTCCCAAAATCCATTTTAAATTGCTGGTCCGTGTTTCTGTCACAAATGTCTCTGCTCTCGCTTAATATTTCAGGGACAAGGGTGCTTTTAGCAGGAGCCAGAAAGTGAGAAAGAGCTTGTTTAGTGTGTGTGTGTG
>CAIGQV010018201.1:2830089-2843529 GCA_903798115.1 Danio jaintianensis | reverse complement strand
CCAAAACAGCAAATCTTCATTACATAGAGGCATGTCACATGACTATGAGTGTGATATTGTGTCTATATAACAGCGTGATGGTAAATGTGAGTAAGCAAACATGAAACAACCAACCCAGGCTCATTGGAAATGTAAAATACATTGCTCCAGGTACATTTTGTAGCACATTTCAGATGACATATCCACTAGAGGGCGCTGTGCATATTTTTACAAAACCAAAATATGTTACTTAAGTACATGTTACATTGTGTCGTACATCTTTCTTGTCTATATTCCCTGAGGAGGCGGGGTTAAAGTAAAAATACAGGGTCGCATTCACTAATAATTGCACAGATTATGTGTATATGGAACTTCAAACCTCTCCTGAAAAAATATTTAGCTATAAATTATTATTATTATTATTATTATTAATTATATAGGGACAACATAAAGGAATTAAGTTCACTTATTAGTTTTTACAAATTTAAGTTGATTGATCATTAAACAATTAGGTTGCCGCCCAAAAAAGCTCAAGAATTACGTTGTGTTGTTTCAGCTCAATTTGAATAAGTAGTTTGAAGGAACAGCAAATTTTAATTTTTGATTGTATGTTATGCCGAATGTCAACGAACATTGTTTTGCCCATATTTTTGCTTTTCTTTTAAAGATATTAGTTACCTGAGACACATTTAGTATACTTTATAATGCATAACATCACTTCGGTAAATCTAACTTGCGGACACCTCATCTTTGACCCAAGCACTTTATGTTAGCTATTGGCATTATTGTTGTATAAATCCTGTTTGCACTTAAAAAAGAAATGCAGGGTTCCACACAATTTAATAATGTAGTCCAACTTAAATCGATTAAGTTAACTTAAATGTTTTGTTCAATCCACTTAAATTTGTAAAAAAACAATTAAGTCGTCTCAAAATAATTTCAAGAATTGTGTTATTTCAGCTCATTTTAAATAAGTAGTTTGAACAGGAAGCAAAACTCTTTAGCTATAAATTAATATTATTAACAAATTAATATATAAATCAAATAAATAAATAAAAAAAACTGTCAAATAATGCATGCTATATAGTCAAACCTCAAATATGTTTCAAAAGTCTTCAAAAGCGGTTTGCGTACCTTCTTGGTGAACTATGGCCCTTTGCAGTAAAAGTTGCTAATGCTAAACCTGAAAGTATGTGCAAATGCCATATACAAATGAGGTTTTTACTCAAACCTCACTTCATAATGGTCACTTAAAATAAAGTCAGACCCCAAAAACCCATAAATAAATATTTTTTCTTTCATATCTTGAATTTTACAGACTCATTCTAACTGTATTCCAACGGCTTCATTACGCAGCAAGCGCTTTTCCATTTTTTAAGAAGCATTTTTTCGAATGAGTGACATACTGTACTGCCCGCAGCTAGCTCTCTGCAGCTCTCACATAGTCGCCTATTGAAGCTAAGCAGGGCTGTGCTCGGTCAGTACCTGGATGGGAGACCACATGGGAAAGCTAGGTTGCTGTTGGAAGTGGTGTTAGTGAGACCAGCAGGGGCGCTCAACCTGCGGTCTGTGTGGGCCCCAGTATATTGATGGGGACTCTATACTGCTCAGTGAGCACCGTCTTTCGGATGAGGCATTAAACCAGGCTCCTGACTCTCCGTGGTCGTTAAAATCCCAAATTTGCCCATCATGGCCTCTGTCCATCCCCATATCATAATTGGGGGGCTTCATCACTCTGTCTCCTCTCCACCAATCAGCTGGTGTGGTGTGCGGTCTGGCACAATATGGCTGCCGTCACGTCATCCAGGTGGATGCTGCACACTGGTGGTGGATGAGGAGATTCCCCCCCAAAAATGTGTAAAGCGCTTTGAGTGTCTAGAAAAGCCCTTTACAAATGTAAGGAATTATCAATATCAATTCGCACATCATTAAATTGGCAATTATGATATTTTCATACACAATACATATCAAATCATATATCATAATTAATTTTAAAAAATTATATTTTTATACAAAGAATTAATGTATTTCTAAGTGTGGTGAAATAAAACATACTGCTTTTTTAAGGAGCTTCACTGTATGTATGTTCTTAACAACAAACCATTTTTTTTTCAAAAGAATAACTTGACTGTAATTTAACATCTTTCCTTATTTCATATCTTTATAAACTGCACTTTTAAAGTCGTTTTTTCCAGCCCTGCACTCAACATTTACACACAGGCTTCAAAACAAATAAAGCAAAAATAAGTCAGTCATTGTGCAGAGAGAGTGATGACCCTCTAAAAAGAGAACGGCTGAAAGTATAATATGACCATTCCATAAAATACAGGGCTGATACAATACAATCACCGCAGCAGAATCCATCTACATAAACGTACTATAGCAAACATTTTCTCTTTACTGCCTCTTTCTTTTCATCTCTTGTCTTTTAGATGAGTATCGTCTGTCTGTCTGAATCTCATGGGTACGTGATGAGTGTCTGAAAGGCCTGACATGATCCACCATGAGCTTTTCTTCTGTTTTTTTCCTTACAAATTTAGCAAAACCAATTAGTAATTGGAAATGAAAATAGATTTGTAACCGAGACAAAAAGGATGTTTTAATTAAAACAAACAAGCCCTAAAAGTACTCCAAACAACCTACAATTTCCTGAATTTCAAGTTATCATAAAGAGAGCAAAATAAAAAGTTATTTTTAAGAATATTTCAACAAAAAAAGGTTTGATTTATTTGGGTCTGATGAAAAATATTATGTTAGTCATCAAAACTAGGAGACAGACTGAACCGGAAGTGTGTCAAATATAGTATAGTCAACACTTGAAGTGGATCAAAAAAGTTTTTTTAAATTGTCCTGAAATAAAAAAGGATGCTGTTCAATAGTTTTTGGACAATTTTGATGAAAAGATTTGATCCACTTCAAATGTTGACTACTGTATTTTGACTCCAGAAATTTTAGTTGCAATCTTTCTTTGTGCTACAATCATTATTAGTCTCTAACTGTGATCATTGTCTTTTTCGCAAAATAAATGTTTTTTTGTGTTGAAGTTGGTAGTTTTGTTGACATTTTGAAAATATAAAAATGCTTCAATGATAGAACAGGTTTTAGGTTTCATATATGAACAGGTTTTAGTGTAGGGATGGGACGGTTTATGGGGAAAAAAAACAAAAACGAACCATTCTCTTGTCACGGTTCAGTATAAGTGTATACCAAACAGTTCACGTTTTATTTTATTTTATTTTTTTAATCATTTGATGAGGAAGCGAGTGTTTGGAGTGTTCTGGTATCTGACTGGAATATGTGATCCCACAATATGGATATCTGCCGGCTACAGCACTCTCTCTCTCTTTTTCACATTAAGGCTGCTAACTCACCTTCTTCAGGTTATTTCAGTGTAAAGACGCATCAGAAACCCAATACTCGCTCTCGTGTGTGTGTCTCTGTCAGTTCAGTTTTTTTTTTAATTCAACATATTCTTGCACTGAGAATATAGGCATAATGCACATAAAATAACATCAGAAAACCAATATTTAACAGTCAGCTAAGTCCGAGTCTAAAGTGAAAGTAAACGTTTGTGGAAGAATTTTTCCAATGACAACATGCTGTCATCATTAACATTAATCAACAACAAAAGACTAAATTAAAACTCCAAGACTGAAATTAGAATACACTGCTTTGAGAATAACTTTTTTTTAAATACTCTAAACAGTAGATTATAAGGCTATGCGTTTTATGCTGATGAAATGTATTTCTGAATAGTAAAAAGTGTCAACCGAATCAAACCAAAAACCATGACTGAACCAACAATTTAGTGAACTGTCCCACCCTTATTTTAGAGCATTTATGGAAGTGTCCCATGTCTTACCCTGGTCTGAGAGAAAGTCCAGCATGGTCTGCAGCAGGAAAGAGAGATGTCTGACTGACAGGCCTGGGTTCCCCATACGACGAGACGCATAAACCAGCTCATGAAGCAACCGCAACTGCACTGCTGCCCATCCACGATGAGTCCCTGCACACAGAAGGAAAGAGAAAACACTTGAACACACACTAAACAAGACATTTGATGGATTTTGTTCTTCAAGCCTTTACACTTCCATTTTTCAGATTTTTTTTTATGCCTATGCAAAAAAAAAACGATTTAGCACAACGAAATCTTTACAGATAAAGCTGATAGAAGTGCTAATCGTTAATGCTAACTGATCAAACTACACACCAGTTTATTAGAAAAAGGGTATTTTTGTAGACAGCAAATAACAGCTTGTAGACAGCAAATAATATCCCAAATGTTTTTCCCCTCGCTAAACTGAATGGAAACTTGAATATTAATGTGTAATTTTGTCACTCTTGCAGCATTTCTTAACTTTTATGCATTTCATAACTTTTCTCTTCAAAAATTAGACTTCCTAAAGAACAAAGTCATAAATTTAGTCTTTCATGCTTCATGTGACTTTTTGATGATGTCTTGTACAAAGACCAGAAATTAACAAGGGTTTGGGGCAAAAAGCTTCCAATATTAATATAAATATTGCCCCCTTCTCAATTAAACAAAATCTATTATGGCTGTAGCAATCAAAGTGAAATACGAAAATGCTCCCTTCTCTGTAAGTGTTTTTGCAAAGTTGAGCCTTATAACAAATTTCCATTAGATTAACTTTTGAAGTTTGAATAAATTTTCATGATCTCATCAAAAACATCTAAATCTACAAAAACAAAAAAAATCTAAATTATCATTCAGTGTAACAATAGTTAGATAGTTACATAAAATTAATATATAACCCTATTGAAGGATCACACTGGAGCCCCAAAATACTACTGTTAAATAAGTTAAAGCCCTTTCTGTCTTTTAAAGACTTGGAGACTGTTATTCACGCTTCATCTCTTCTAGGCTTGATTATTGTAATGCACTGTACACTGGCATCAGTCAGTCATCACTCTCACGCTTACAGATAGTCCAGAATGCAGCAGCCCATTTTTTTGACTTGGACAAAAAAGAGAGAACATATTTCTCCCATCCAGGCCTCTCTTCACTGGCTTCCTGTGAATCAGAGAATTGATTTTAAAATTTTAACGTATGTTTTTAAAGCTCTACATGGACTTGCCCCGGCCTATATATCCGAACTCTTAAGTTTGTATTCTCCCCAAAGATCCCTCAGGTCCTCTGCTCAGCTCCTGCTAATTGTCCTTAAATCTCGCTTGAAAACAAAAGGAGACAGAGCTTTTTCAGTCTATGCTCCAAAACTTTGGAACACATTACCTTCAGAAGTTAGAGCCTTCATGAAGTGTTTTTTTTAAAAATCTGTCAAAACCTACCTTTTCTCTCTGGCCTATTGATAGAAATTAGTTATTTAGTTTTAGGACTCATTGATTATACAGATTTTTAACATTTATTTTTATTTTTTATATTAGCATATATTGTCCTGTTTTTCTTATTGCTTATCTTACTGTTTATTGTTGTTGCCATGTTTGTGAAGCACTTTGGTTAACATTCATGTTGTTTTAAGGTGCTATATAAATGACCTTGACCTACTGAATTGTCATTTTAAATTGTTTATTTTTTGCCACTATCCTTCAAACCACTATGTTTTGCCTATTTGTCAGAAATGTAACAACACTGAGCACGTTTCCATGGACACCAATAATCTGATTTTAATATGATTAGGATCATACTCTGATTAAGAGTCTACCATGCAAACAGAGATTTTTGATTAATTTATTTTACATTACATTTACATTATTGAAGTGCAGTACAGACATGTAAACACCGCAATCATACTATTACCGTCATGTAGGACTTTTCACCACATTTTGTGACAGTATATTCCATACACACACGGCTGTTTGACACTATTCTCTGCACCTACCGAGTCAGTGAAGGACCACAGACACACACATCGTGAAATGCCGAGTTTAGTTTTTTTCCATTCGGCGTGCAGTATCAAATTCCATTAAAACACCAGCCCTTACTTCATACTCGCATCCAATACCTCAGTTTGTCACAGGGGCATGAATGAAATGTTCTTGAATGAAAGTGAAACTGATGAACTGCAGTTAAAGTCGAAAAATGTAAAAGTAAACACGTGAAATTACATGAAACTCCGGAGGAAACATGGATAGCGTGGTGACGCAATGACGTTAAACGAATTATGTGCTATAACATGTAAAACGGGATCATGAAAGGAACGTTCAAAAAGCAACTCATGTAAACACTTTAATCCTATTATTGTCTTAATAAGATTAAGTCAAATAATTCGATTACTGATGTCCATGTAAACGTAGTCATTGTGTATGATCATTGACCACTTGTTCGTTTAAATATCAAGATAGGTCAGAATAAGTAGTGGCTTCAATTTTACTTAAATATATGTTATGCCGAATGAACATTATTTTGTCCATATCTTCGCTTTTTAATCATTTTAGTTACACAAGACACATTTAGTATACTTTCTATAGCATAAAATCACTTCTGGAAATCAAACTTGCAGACTATAAGGTATTTGCATTATACAATTGTTGTACGTTTTTTGCATACACCTAAAAAAGAAAAAAAGTAGGGTTCCACACAATTAATTTATGTTGTACCAACTTAAATCGATTAAGTTGACTTAAGCCTGGTTTATACTTCTGCGTCAAGTGATCGGCGTGACCCACGGCGCATGCCTTGCACGTTGCCGTGCATTTATACTTTGTAAAACTCTGTAAAATATACTTTGTGTTGCTCTGCAATAACACTTCCGATACGCTAGCTGGCAGTAGGTTTTTATGTTCCTCTGTGTCGAGTTTCTCCGCTGGTGTTTTGTTTTTTCTGAACGCTACCCTTAATGTACAAGTGGCTCAAACTCGCTCATTTTGAGGCGGGAACCAGCGGACATGCAACAACTTTAATCATAAGGTAAACACAAAACAACAGTTTCCATTCCAAACATTTTTTGAGAGCTGCGTGTCGGCGACGGCCACAGCGAAGGCTATGCGTCCACGCGCAGGCTGTGCCGGAGCATACGCGTGCGCTTGATGCAGAAGTATAAATCAGCCTTTAATTGTTTTTTACAAATTTAAGTGGATTCAACATAAAACGACTAAGTTGTTTCAAAATAATCTAAAAAAAATTGTTATTTTAGCTCATTTTAAATAAGCAGTTTGAACACGCAGCAAAAATCTTTTTTTTTTATTGTATGCCCCTATAAGCCGCATTAAAAACTCAGCAAATACATGTAAAATGCCAGCGAGCGAATATTACTGTCTATAAAAACCAAGTTCATCACTCCATTCATCTTAAGAATTATTGCGACAAGAAGGTTGACCCCAGTCAAGCTTTGTTTGTACATACAGCATCTTTTTCGGCTCAAACTGTCAGATAGACCTCATCAAATTTACAGTCCTAAATTACATCATCCGGTAGTGGAGTAACAGAAGTCATCCATCAGGAAAGTCAAAGAAGAGAGAGAGAGAAATGAAGCTAATCTGTGCTTCTCCTGAAAAAAAATGTGCCAGCAGCTCTGGAATGATTGTGAGGATTTATCACACTCACATGACCGTCTATTTCACACTCACCTTACACTCAATTCATGCAAATCCACACTAAGCTTTACAGCAGAGAGGGTGCAACCTGAAACTGCGACAACTTTCATGCCTGATGCTTTTCATCAGGAACCCAGAATAGCATGCTAAAATACTACTAAAGCTAGCTATGTCTCCATGCACATACTTTTAAATGCATATATCCCAAAATGCCTTTACAGCATAAGATGTCATGTTTATAAAATACAAAACCAATAACGAATCTGGTGTCTTGTTTAAAATGCAGCATAAACAAAACCAGGGCAGAAACTTCCTATATATAAACTATATACTGTGTGAAAAAGTGTTTGCCCCTAAACCTAATAACTGGTTGGGCCACCATTAGCAACAACAACTGCAATCAAGAAAAACAAAATTAAAACTTTGAAGTGGCCTAGTCAAAGTCCTGACCTAAATCCAATGGATATGTTGTGGCCTGACCTTAAACAGGCATGCTCGAAAACCATGCGAGTATATGCAACTTCCCATGCAAAAGTTGTGATCATAAAAAAAACAACTTGATAGGAGAAAGAGTTTACTTACAGCTGCGCGCAAAGTAAACATTAATAAACAAACTTAAATATCGACTTAATAGAAACACTTTACATCATCATATGAGCCATAATCAATAATAAATAAATTAACATTTAGGTATAAATAAATTAAATAAATAAATAAAATTAACAATTTTAGGCAGGTTTCTAGGATAGTTTTATAAATCAGACCCCTTGTGAGTAACAGTATTATATACTGCACATTTAGCCTAAAATTAAAGGAATATTCTCCACTTTTTTCAAACATGTTTTTCTTCTGTCGAACACAAAAGAACCTTATACATTTTTTACTCCTACTATAGATGGCCAGTGGTTTCCAACATTTGTTAAAATATCTTCTTTTGTGCTCAAGAGAACAAAAACCACTTGGAAACACTTGAGGGTAAGTAAATAGTAATTTTTTGTTTTGTTTTTTACTTTGGTTCTAAGCTGAACTATGGTGTTAAATGGATAGTTCACCTAAAAACGTACATTTACAGTGGTGTAAAAAAGTTTTTGCCCCCTTACTGATGTCTTTTTTTTGACTAGTGACTTTTAAAAAAAAACTACACAGCCCTGTGTGAAACAGTGTTTGCCCCTAAATCTAAAACCTGGTTGGGCCACTCTTTGCAGCAACAACTGCAATCATGTAAAACAAAATGAAGACTTTGGAGTGGCCTAGTCAAAGTCCCAACCTGAATTCAATTGAGATACTGTGGCATGACCTCAAACAGGCAGTTTATGCTTGAAAACCCTCTTATGTGGCTGAATTACAAGAAGATTCCTCCACAGCACTTTAACAGACTCACTGGAAGTTATCGAAAACTCTTGAATGCAAATGTTGCTGTTAAAGGTTGGACCAACCAAGTTATTAGGTTTAGGGGGCAATCGGGTTTTCAGACAAGGCTATGTTGTTTTGTAATTTGTTTTCCCTAAATAATAAAAACCTTCAAACAAATACAATGGAGGTCAGTAGTTACAGGTTTCCAACATTTTTTGAAAGAGTGTTCAACACAAAAATTGCACCAAATGAGAGTAAAAATCTGTTTTGGTTAGTTTTTCATTTTACATCCTGTGCGTGTCATTGCATATGCCATTATTAAATAAAAACACTATATCCCACAATTTATTATTAAATAAAAACACTATATCCCACAATGCAATGTGGCATTGAATCTTGATTCTTCTAAGTTCTTCTAAAAGTTTCAGATGTTTTAAGCATGCATCTTAAATCAAAGATGACTTAAATGTACATTTTAAGTATAAATGTCTACAATATTTCCAAAAATTGAACTGATTGTGACTTGCTTTATTAAATACCCAATTTAATGAGATCTGCTCCCATGCATTTAAAATTGCACACACATCTTATTTGCATACCATCCACCATGTGAGACTTGGATTAGTGTGTCCCAAGTGAAACCTGCTAGGATTTACGCAGGTATTTGAGTTACTATTACCCACAATCCCTTGCACTGCAGAAGAAGAGCTGCTTGTAATTTTTAGCAGTGGTCAAAGTTGCAATTGGTGGAGTTTTTTTTCAACAAAAAAAAAAAAAAAAAAAAAGTGAATTTAAGATTGAATAATGACTTTAGAAAACGCAACAGTGTGCAACAAACAGACCTGTGGAGTCAAAATGCAAAATTTATGTTGTAGTATGTTCCAAGACTGTCCCAAAACAATCCCAATACATGACTTATGCATAAACCTGCATGATCCTAAAAGTGTAAGCACACAAACAGAGGATTCTGTGTTTTCAAGGGTCATGAAACCCCAATATAAATTATGAACAAAGACCGTGCTGCATGCAGACAGCGTGTACAGATGTCCACAGACTCTCCTAAGTAAACTTTGGGCTTTTGCTAGTGAACATTGTATATGTGGTCGGGTTTCTATCCTAACACAAAGCAAATCTTTTCAAAGCTCTCAAAAAAATCCCAACTTAAATCCCAAATTTACAAAGGGAAACCAGAACTTCTGACGCGCACATGCAAACCATAAACAAAGCAGCATTTAGTAAAATATTCACCGTAATAGTAAGTAACAACAAGAGGAATATACAAATATGTCTGATAATCTAATAATCCATATTGACTGCAAATTTTTGAGAATTGTAGCAAAAACACACTAGAGGGACTGCTGCTTTCCAACATTCTTCAGTATATCTTACATTGTGTCAACAGAAAAAAAGAAACAAAGAGGTTTGGAGGATGTATAAATTGTGAGAGAACTATCCCTTGAACATATGCCAGAACTTCGAAAAATGAATCTCGAATCTCGGTATGCATATTTATGACCCTAATTGCCAAATTTGTGCATACCCACCATTTATTTATCAGTCACTACAACACACCATCACCCAGGCCTGCACAATAGATCATTTCAGCATCGATATTGCAATGTTTGAATCTGCAATAGTCTCGTCGCAAGGTCTGCAATGACCAGTTGAGGGATTATAATTAACCAGAATACACGGTTGAGAACACACGTAAAGCTGCGAGTCATCAGCGGAACGCTCGTATGTCAGCTTATAGACAAACCAGCTGATCGACGTGACTTTGAAATGCTCCAGTGTCTCTGCATCTGTGGTTACACTCAGTAAACAGCGGTGAGTTCGGTGAACTGATGATCTTCACGGCCAATCACAGTCATTTCTGTTGAGCACGTGAACACAGTGACACAATGAATATCGTGACAACCCTACTCTGTACAGAAATGCAAAATATGGAGCAATAACTCGCTTTATGTCAAATCATCGTCCCTTTTCAAAGCTCCATATGTTGAATTTCACATGCTCAAACTAGTGTGACCACGAATTAACACCACCCCATTACAATTTGACTATTTACAAACAGCTGTTGTACATTTATCTGCAATATATTGTAAGGCAGCCTCTTCAATTCCCGGTTCAGCAAGAAATAATACACGTTGCTTTGGTCGAAGGATCAAAACGTTTGGTGCGAACAGGCCTCTGAGTCTCCGAGAAGTGGTTTTACAGTACTCCGGGGTCTGCTGTACTTCCCTGTTCGGTCTTTTGTGTTTTCAGCGGACTTTCTAAATCCCCTGCGCACAATGGCTGAGCTAAACGCAATCAATCAGAGCTTGATGATATATTCTCTCTCTCTCTCCGTAAAAGAGAGCTGAGCTAGAGAACTCCCAGGCCAATTAAAAAGCCATTTTCTCTTCTCTCTCTGCACTCCATGGTGTCTCTATTGACCCGGGCGCTCTTCTCTCTTTCACTTAAAGCTTCGGTAAGCCAGGGTCCCCCTTAACTTTGGTTGACACACACCAAGGGTCTCCGTGCCCTCCTGCTGTCGATGGCATCACGCATTTAATGCAAAAAAAGCACATTAAATCTGCTGCTCTGACTGAAATGAATACAGAATAATCATATGGAAAGAGTAAATATACATGAATGAGGGAACGGCAGGGTCTGCGTGGAGACAGCGGTTATAAATCTTGCTTATAGTGAATGTGAAATCAAAACTGACTCTATTCTTAGCTGCTTAATAAATGCAGCTGGTCTCACGCTCGATTAATCAGCGAACATTTCTCAAATCTATTATCAAATCATAACAACATTCTCAAGGCTCTGAAATACTAATAGAACCAACACTGAGAAGCAAGAAACAAATGTGTTAAATGGTTTTTTAAAGCATTGCTAGATTATAGGGCTTCCTCTGTGGTTGTTAAAGAATTTGAATTTTAGAACATTGATATGTGGTTGCCAAGGTGTTGCAATGCAATTGCTAAAGTGTTTGATTTTTTTTTTTCTAGAACACATATGCGGTTGCCAGGATGTAGCTATGCACTTGCTAGGGTGTACAACATTTATTTTTGAGAGTGTTGCTGTGCGGTTGCTATGGTATTATGGGTTGTTGCCAAGGTGTTGCTATGCACTTTGTAGAGTGTTTGAATTTTGTTTTTTAGATTCTTGATATGTGGTTGCCAGGGTGTGGCTATGCACTTGCTAGGGTGTTCTAAAATCTTTTTTGATATTATTTATATTATTATTATTATTTTATTAGATGTTATAATACCAAATATTATCATGTATCACTCTAAAATGTAAAATATTATAAAAGATTAAAGCAGCATTGTGAATGCGGTTTTATGTCATCATTAAAGAACGTTAATGATTGATAAGAGTCACAGGACTCTGAAGGATACAGACAGACCCTCAGGCTCCCTCTAAAGCTAAATATCGTTTATTATTCCATGCATGTGTGTGTGTGCGTGTGTGTGTGTATGTGTGTGTGTGTGTGTGTGTGTGTGTTTGAGTCAAGCAGTAGGTTGAGAGGATTTCATATTAAAAAGAATATAGTTAAGGACCCTAAAGTGATGCACCTCAGAGCCCGACATCCCCACTCAGGGTCAGATCTCTTCTCTGTTCTGTTTTTCCAACACAAAGACTAGAATATATATCACCCCTGAGAAGAGCCCTTCAAAACACACAACGCCTTTTTTTCTGTAAGCATACAAAGAGAGACGAGGTTACTTCAATGCTGCCTGGTCGGATTACAAATCAACCAAAGCCAGTTTATGAGTCAGAGGTATTTAAAGAAAAGTGAGCAATTCAAACTATTCATATTCTGCTCTAGTATTGCGAAAGAAGTCAGTAAACAGTGGTAAAAATGGGTCGATAGGACAACCGTGGAATAAAACGCAGTAATAGCTTACACAATGTTTTTTTTTAATTACAGCATTAATCTAATTAACAGAGCAAATGTGAAGGGGAGGGGGGAATGATGTCATTATACAGGTTGAAAAACCTTGAGACATTGGACGTCACTGGCATCATAATGCATACAGACAGCATTTCTATTCCAGACTCGCATGCACATTAGTTCTTTGTTTATTGTTAATAGGAGTCTGCCTCCATCAGCTCATTCAGTAAGTGCATATGGGTTTTTAAAAGTCTGATGGTTAAACTGAATAACATACTTTTGTTTAGTTAGTTAGTTAGTTTGCTTGTTTGTTTGTTAGTTAATTAGAAAGTTAGTTAATTAATTAGTTAGTTATTTAGATAATTAGTTAGTAAGTTATTTATATATAGTTAGTTTGTTTGTTTGTTTGTTAGTTAGTTAGATAATTAGTTAGATAGTTTGTTAGTTAGTTATTTGGGTAGATAGTTAGATAATTAGTTAGTTAGTTAGTTAGGTTGACAGTTAGTTAGTTAGTTAGTTAGTTAGTTAGTTAGTTAGTTAGTTAGATATTTTGTTAGTTAATTAGTTAGTTTTGTTAGAAAGGTAGATGGTTAATTAGTTAGTTAGTTAGGTATTTAGTTAGCTAGCTAGTTAGATAATTAGTTAGTTAGTTAGTTAGTTAGATAGATAGATAATTATTTAGTTAGTTAGTTAGTTAGTTAGTTAGTTAG
>CAIGQV010018201.1:2795241-2807915 GCA_903798115.1 Danio jaintianensis | reverse complement strand
TTTGCATAGTAAAATTATATATTTTATATTTGTCATTTACCTTTTATTGTCAAATGTGATTTTTTTAAATTAAATACTTATTGAAGTCTGTTTATTCTGTCAGTAAAAGCTTCTGATCATAATATGGATGATTTATCAGTGCGTGTTATTGTGCAAAAGACAAAAAAGCTTCATATTTTAGCCAAATTACACGGATAGTCTGCTGACATAAAGGGAAATGCAAAGAATATTTTATACTGCTTAAAATCCCTGCTGTGTGGATTTATTTTTGTGTTTTCTGTTAAACGTTTTAGGGTGAAATTATGTTGCCATTTGTGTACATTAATACCATATAAATACTATAATGTGACTTTCTAATTGTTTACACCTTGTTTGTATTTGATTAAGGAGTGAATAAGATCATGTATTAAATCTCTATATGTATATTATTTAGCATATTCTTCACCTCTGGTTAAATGTTTTGAATCTCAGGTGGTGTTTCATAAGATGTCTCCGAATGAGACGCTCTTTCTGGAGAGCACCAACAAGATCTACAAGGACGACATCTCTGGCAGTTCCTTCGTCAACTTTCACATATGGGACTTTCCTGGTCAGGTGGATTTTTTCGATCCTACTTTTGACTACGAGATGATTTTCAGGGGCACCGGTGCGTTGATTTTCGTCATTGATGCTCAGGTAAATATGCATGAAAACATGGCACCAGGGAAATCGTGAGTACTGCAAATATTGAATTCTGCCTTTACAATTGTATTTGTCTCTCTGAAGGATGATTATGTAGAAGCATTAGGACGGCTTCATCTGACGGTGTCGCGGGCATTCAGGGTGAACCCGGAGATTAATTTCGAGGTGTTTATACACAAGGTGGACGGTTTATCGGACGATCATAAGATAGAGACGCAGAGAGACATTCATCAGAGAGCCAATGATGATCTTGCTGATGCCAGTCTGGAAAAGCTTCACCTCAGGTTAATCAAACTGATCCAAAAACCAGATTAATCTGCTTTCATTCAGGCTAATGAAATGTTAGATAGAGAGTGTTTGGTGGGATTATGAGGAGTATTGAAGTGATACCCCAGCAGGTAATTCACTAGATAATCTGCTATTAATGCTAAATAAAATGTAAAAAAATAAAATAAAAATAAAAAAGGTTGACTCAACCTAAAATTGTAAGGCAACTTGCTCCAGAGTTTACTCAACTTAAATTGAGCCAAATGCAGTACTTGGGTTAAAAGTTGAGTCAACTAAAAAAAAAAAACTTTTTTTTTTTTTTTTTTACAGTAAAACTGCAAAGAGTGCAATCATTTATTGAAATAAAATACAAATATTGCATAATTAGAAATGTTATTGTTTTGAATTATTAAAATTAAATGAAGCTAAAACTGAATAAATGAAAGCTAATATGAAATGTAAAAATATTAAAACATTAAAGTAGTTTCAAATATGAATTATATTATATTAATACTAATCATATATCTTATCATAATATTATATTTTCTATTAGATTTCTATGTCTGTATGATGTCAAAATTGATCTTTACTTTAACAAATATCTCTGTTATGCTGTTTTAATCAGTGTGATTTTATTAGAAAGTAATTTCTTTATTATTTAATGCAATATTGAATTGAACTTATTAAAAAGCCTATTTTATTTTAGCTAGTTGCCATTATTTAATATAAAATATTTTTCATTTTTGTTTAACAATTGAATTATGAATTATTTATTAATTAAAACTTATAAATAATCAAATATTATTACAAATAGACAACAAAAACTACAAAAACACACCAAAATTACTGAAACATTAGCAAAAAATTAAGTGAAAACGGAAACACTAAACAATAGTTTAAAGTTAAAAAAAAAAAAAATTTTCAACACTGGTGTAACCGCGGTCTCTTAGGCCAGGGAAATAATTTTTAATTTTCAGTCTACTTTCTTTTTTGCAATATATTTCCAGTATTTAGTCCCGCTAAATATTATTCTGAAATACTTGGTCACATTATCAAATTATTTTTATGCAGCCCTAGTTTAAGAACTGTAATGTATTTACAAATACTGTCATATACCCCTATAATTCAAAAATTATAAAAATCATATACTGAGTATTAAAAATGTAAACTTTATAAAAATTAAAAAAAAGCATTGACAGATTTGAATAAGGCATGTAAGCTATTAAAAAACTAATGTAATTTATTGTTTTTTCTTAATCTGCTTTCAGTTTCTACCTAACCAGCATCTATGACCACTCCATATTTGAGGCCTTCAGTAAGGTGGTCCAGAAACTCATCCCTCAACTCCCCACGCTGGAAAACCTCCTCAACATATTCATTTCTGTACGTGCACACCAACATACCCTCTCTTTTATGTGATTCCTTTAAATAGATGATCTGAGGAAAATACCTACATCTAATTCCAGACTACTTCATACTATTACGAGTTAAAAACCTATGCAAATGTGTTCACCAAATGCATATTTATCAGTACATTGTTTTCCTTTCAGAATTCTGGGATCGAGAAAGCATTTCTGTTCGACGTGGTCAGTAAGATCTACATTGCCACCGACAGCTCTCCGGTGGACATGCAGTCATACGAGCTCTGCTGTGACATGATCGATGTGGTCATTGACGTCTCGTGTATTTACGGGTGAGACTCTGGTAAAAGGAGTGAATATGTTTATTTCAGATTCATTTAGTTTTATTAGTCTTCTTTACTCTACTGCAATATTGTATTAATGCACTAGGGTTCAAAAGTTCACAGTCAGTTTTGTAAGAAGTGTTTCATGCTCGACGGCATTTGAGCATTTAAAGTTACAGTAATATTATGAAATATTACTAGTTTAAATGAGTTGTTTTCAGTTGAATTATATTTTATGATTATTAGTATTATGAGATGAATTTTCAACATCATTACTCCAGCCTTCTGTGTCACATGATCTTTCAGAAGCAGTTCTGATATGCTGAAATAGGATGTATTTATAGAGCTGGGCAACGATTAATCACAACCAAAATAAAAGTTTGTTTTGACATAAGACATGTGTGTGTTTTTATATAATAATATAAAAATATTTTAGATATTTAATTTTAATTATATTTTATATTTAATTTAAATTTTAAATTTAATATATTTATATTTAATTATATTTAATTTAATTCATATTATTTTATTTATATTATATTTTTTATTTTATTATATTTTATATATATTATATTTATAGTATAATAATTTTTTTATTTAGTATAAATATATAGTATTTACATTTTATATTTATTATATTTATAGTTTTTTTGCATAGATATTAAAATTTATATACAATTTGTATCATATTCATATTATATATCTAAATATAAATAAAGATTCTCAAATATATGCATGCATGTGTGTATTTATATAAACATAATAAATATTCACAGTGCACATATATTATGTCAAAACAAGCTTTTATTTTGGATGTTTAATCGTGATTAATTTTTGCCCAGAACTAAATATTTGTTAATATATTCATGAAAACTGAATAAATTAATGATAACATTATAATTGTCTTTACTATATTTTTTTATCAATTTAATGCATCTTTGCTGAATAAAAGTATTTTAAAATACTTACTTTAAAAAAAATGTATAACATTTTTGAAGCGTGTGTTTTTTATATAATAATATAAAAATTTTAGATATTTAATTTTAATATATTTATATTTAATTATATTTTATACTTAATTTAATTTATATTTTAATATATTTTATATTTAATTTACTTTATATTTAAATTTTAATATTTATATGTAATTTTATTTTAGATTTAAATTTAATTAATATTTTTTTATCTATATTTAATACATAATACATTTTTGAAACGTGTTTTTTATATAATTTAATTAATTATAATTTAATTTTAATATATTTATATTTAATTATGTTTTATATTTAACTAAAATTTATATTTTATATTTATATTTAATTGTGTTTTAGATTTAATTAAATTCATCTTTTTTATTTATATTTAATACATTTATATTATATTTATAGTTTTATAGTATAATATTTTTTATTTAGTATAAATATAGTTTTTATATTCATTATATTTATAGTTTTTTTTCCATAGATATTTCAATTTTATATACAATTTGTATCATATACATATTATATTTCTAAATATAAATAAACATTTGCTCAAATATATGCATGCATGTGTGTATTTATTTAAATATATGTGTGTGTACTGTGATTTATTTACTATATTATGTCAAAAAAAACTTTTATTTTGGATGGGATAAATTTTTGCCCAGCACTAAATATTAATGTTTATATATTCACGAAAACTGAATAAATTGAAAGGAAAAAAATTATAATGATAACATTATAAATATCTTTACTGTAACTTTGATCAATTTAATATCTTTTGTGCTGAATAAACGTATTTTACAACACGTTCTTTAAAAAAATAAATGTTTTTATGCTCACAGAGTAAGATATATGATGAATGTCATATGTTTTATCTTCTATTGTGTTAAATATTGTATGCATATTGTTAAATGAGTGTTTGTTTGTTTTTTGTCCATTTGTTGAATGTTTTAGCTTAAAAGATGAAGGCAACGGAAATGCTTATGATAAAGAGTCTCTGGCCATCATAAAGCTAAACAACACCACAGTGCTTTACCTGAAGGAAGTCACTAAGTTCCTGGCACTAGTCTGCATCCTAAGAGAAGAGAGCTTCGAAAGGAAAGGTACAGACGTTTGACATCATATCTGCAGCTTTTGTTGACTGCATGTTTACTAGCTCAGCCTGTCACACAACCTGTCAATACATCCAGTCCAAGCCTACATTTGGTCTTGTTCAAGTGTCTGTTTCACTCTGATAAACGCCACAACAGTTGCTCAGTCCCGGCTGGGCCAGTTGGCATTGCGGTGTGGAGTTTGCATGTTCTCCCTGTGTTCATGTGGGTTTCCTCCGGGTGCTCCGGTTTCCCTCACAGTCCAAACACATGCGTTATAGGTGAATTGATTAACTAAATTGGCCGTGGTGTGTGAATGTGAGCGTGTATGGATGTTTCCCAGTACTGGGTTGCGGCTGGAAGGGCATCCGCTGTGTAAACATATGCTGGAATAGTTGTCGGTTCATTCCGCTGTGGCTACCCCTGATAAATAAGGGACTACGCCAAAGCAAAATGAATGAATAATTTCATGTCTCCATCTGCCACAGGTTTGATCGACTACAACTTCCACTGCTTTCGAAAGGCCATTCACGAGGTGTTCGAGGTGAGCGGCTCCACCCAGAGGACGGGGGGAGCGGTGGTGCAGTCCAGTCCCCCCAGCTGCAGCGGAAACGGCCTGAGCCGGCTGAAATCCGCAGCGCTCAACGGGACACCCAGGAGCCTGGTTTAACCCAGGACAATACGGACCTCTACGAACACAGGGCCTTCACACTGAACGTGAGATTTACTGGAGCGTTTCTCTAGCTATACCTGCTGTTCCAGGACCTGAGAGACACAACAGGGACACTCAAAACAGGACAGACTACATTGCTGCTTTTTTTTAATGATATTTTGATGTGTGTGTGTGTGAGTGAGAGTGTATGTGTGAAAGAGAGAGAAATTGTGTTTAATTGTGTTAATAGGAGAAAATGGGAAACAGTTTAGCCAAAAGAATGAGGTACGATTAAATGATTTAGAATCACACCAAGCAAATCTACATTCAAATCCAGTGAGCTAGCTATCATTTTTATATTATTATTATGCCTTCATAGTGGCCAAATGTGCTGTCTAAGTAGGGCGCTCACTAAGTTTTAAATGCATCCCACTTTTCAGAGGTTTCAGGTGGAATTTCACACATAATGCAGAGAAAACTGCTTAAAATGGAGCCTGATTTTTAGATGCATTAAATAAAACACGTTTTAAAGGGCATCTATGATGAAAATCATCTTTTGTAAGCTGTTTGTACAGAACTGTGTAGGTATAGTGTGTCCACAGTCATATTGGGGTGATATAAACACAATAAGTCTCTTTTTTTTAATTTCCTGACATTAAAATAGGATCCAAATCCCTCCCATTTTGAGGCCCACCGCAACGTGACATAGGAGTGCGTCTTCCCCACCCACCGAATTGATTGACAGCCGCATATTAACATGTCTCTGTAGTAATGTGTGTAATTATATCAACAAGACAGGATGTGCGCAAAGCAACCGGGATTAAAAGATCTGTTCAGCTCTCTGTGATCATCAATCATCATCGAATGTGATCAAGAATGAGTTTTACAAGTTTAAAACATTTTTAAAACAGTGCATGTTTGTAATGAATTACAGCGATTTTACCGTCTTTATCACCACAGCGGCGTGTCAGTACAATTATAAAAGACGACGCTTCAATCCCGGTTTGTGGACGTTACATCAGGTTTATTTTGTACATTAACATAACGGATATCCATACAGCAGTGGATATTAATGTGTATCCTGTCACATTTGCATGCAAAAACAGTGCAAAGTTAAACACGCACGCTGTGTGTGTGCGTGAACTTTGTAACGACATTGTGCGTGACTCATCGTTGCAGAAAGGCTTGAATTAACTCCACAAATAAATCAAATAATCATTGGGAAAGTTCTTACTGTAGTATTTCTCACAAACGTTACGTGAGATCTGCTTCCTTCATGTCTGTCACTGTGCTGTTTATCTGACGCAGCCGGAGATTGAGGCACACTCTGACAGGCACGTGGGAACGTGGGTGGGGAGAACTAGCATTAAAGGTACAGGCAATATTCTGAAAGGTGTAATCTGATTGGTGTTTTGAGCTGAAACTTTTCAGACACATTCTGGAGACACAAAAGACTTTAAATGAATTCTCATTGCTGTAAAAGTTGTTACTTTAAAACAGTATTTTAATGTAATACAGCACGACTGGATTACATCAGTCAGTATAAATTAAAGGTTGAACAATATATAGTATGAAAGAATTCATCCTTTATCCTTTATTTGTTGCTGGTTTGTTTTGTTTTTTACATTTTTAAAGGAGAATACAGTAATAATGATTTCATGAAATGTGAGGGAGCAGTTCACACCGAAATTAAAATATACTGTTAATTTCATTATCATCATCATCATCCTCAGGACATTCAACATTTAAATGACATTTCTGTGCAGTAAAACACTAAAGAAGATTTTGGCGATTCGTAAAAAGTTAATGGCTACAGGAACATTGAAAGTAAAAATCAAAATCATATTAAGGCAAAACTGGGTGGCTCAGTGGTTAGCACTGTCGCCTCACGGCAAGAAAGTCGCTGGTTCGAGTCCCGGCTAGGCCAGTTGGCGTTTCTGTGTGGAGTTTGCATGTTCTCTCCGGGTTTCCCCTACAGTCCAAAGACATGCGCTATAGGTGAACTGAATAAACTAAATTGGCCGAAGTGTATGTAAATGGGTGTGTATGGTGTATGCGGCTGGAAGGGCAACTGTTGTGTAAAACATATGCTGGAATAGTTGGCGGTTCATTCCGCTGTGGCGACCTCTGAAATAGAGACTAAGCCGAAGGGAAATGAATGAATAAATATTAAGTCAAAACCGTGGCTGTGAATTAAACGGTAATAATGTTATAATAATGTAAATTTTCTTGCACAGACTTCATAAATCCTCAATTAATTACTTTTTTTTTTTTTGCATGCATGCATGCATGTTTTTTATTTAAAAAAATTTAAACACCGTCCAAAGAGACTTGCAATTTATAAATCCCCAAGGATCACGCTTTCAGCTAAGAAAAAAAATAATAAATCACTTTTCATTTTCCACTAAAGAAAAAAGTCACTTTATGACCTGAGTGTGATTTAAATTCACACCAAATTTTAATATTTGGCTTCAATTCCCTTTAAACATCATGAAATAGTTGTCACAGTGTAGGAAACTAATTATAAATAGGTTTAACGTTCTTAAAGGAATATATTTCTTATATCTCTCTGTTCATTATGGGGTAAATAAGACTCAATTCAACTATTAAACCGATGATTTAATGTTATTTTACTCTAATCTGTAGCAGATTTCACAGGCAGCCAGACCTCTTTAAGATTACTGTTGTTAATATTGGCCTGTTTTGTGATTGTGTTGGCTGTGCTGTGGAAAAATAAAGGGAAAAAAAGGCTAAAGATGCTCACGAACTGTGACTGAGCCTTACAGTGAAATTAAATTGCATACAAAATGTATTGTTGTTTCCACACAATCGATTTGTGTTGAAAAAACATGAAATAATTAAGTCAACTTATTAGTTTTTTACCAGTTCAAGTGGATTGAACATAAAACAATTAAGTTGTCCACCAAAAACTCAAAAATTATGTTGTTTTAGCTCATTTTAAATAAGTAGTTTAAACAAACAGCATTTTTGGAGTGTAACAGGAAGCATGTTTCACCATTAAAATGTTTCCTGCACAGTTCGGATATGTGGAATAACAGAATGACTCAAGTTTGTTTGACTCAACAGTGTTTTCATGTGAAGTCCCAGGGTCCAAAATAACCCCTTTTTTGTTTTCTACATGATTCATTGTTTTATTTATATTTTTAAAAAATTCCCCTTTCTTGAATAGATATAAAAATGAGGTGTGTGAGTGTGCGCGCGTGTTTACAAGACGCCGAGTGCAACTGTGGGATGATTGTTGGTGTCTGTTGTGTGTTTTTTCTTTATTTTTATTTTCTAATAAAGTGTAAAATATGACTTTTGTGATTGAATTATAAAGATTATTACTTGTAAAATATGGAGAAAATGACAATTGTTTACTTGCGGTATATTTTGTCTCAGAGCACGGTGATAAATTAAAGCTATATATTAATTTGAGTCTGCTTTGTCTGCGCTGCTCTTGTTTGTCCTCTAGGTGTCGCTGTCTGTCACGATTCAACATAGTAGAGCTAATCTGAAGTTCATTCTGCAGAAAATGCAGCGGATTTTAGACGATTTGTTTCTTTTATGGTGGTGAAAATATGGGAATAACAATAATATATAATATATATATATTATATTGACATTTTGAAATGGGTTTCTTCTGCTCGCCAGTATTAAAAGTAGCCTATTTCAGTGTTTCCCAACCACGTTCCTGAAGAGGACCACCAGCTCTGCACATTTTCCATGTCTCCTTAAGCAAACACACCTGATCCAGATCATTAGCAGAGACTGAAAGACCTGTAATGGTTGCGACAAAGGAGACATCCAAAACATGCAGTGTTGGTGGTCCTCCAGGAACGTGGTTGAGAAACACTGGCCTATTTGATCTAAAAAAGGGAAAGGTTCATATTAAATACAGTATTATTAGTTTGTTTAGCATGTGTGTGTTTTAAACACCGCCCAAAGAGACACTGACTAGCTTTTTATGACTCTCCAAGCATCACACTTTCAGCTAAAAGCATGTTTTAGTAAAGGAAATAAGTAACTTTGGATGACCTGCAGTGTGATTTAAATGAACATAAAATGGTAATATTTGGCAACCTTCCCCTTTAAACTTCATGAAATTGTTGTCAGTGTAAAAACTAAATTAGAGACCGGTTTAATTTTCTTAAAAGGAATATATTTCCTTAAAAAAAAGGGAAAAGTTTAATATGAAATAAATATTATACTAAATGCTTTGTGAGCAATATCAGCATGATTTCTGAATTATCACGTGACACTGAAGACTGTACTAATGATCTGAAATTTCAGATTTGCGTCACAGGAATACATTTAAAATGTATAAAACTGTATATATTAAGTCTAAATATACAGTAGTCAATGTTTGAAGTGGATCAAAAATGTTTTTCAAAATGGTCCAAAGACAAGAATGGATGTTGTTATATATTTTTTGGACAACTTTGGTGAAAGGTTTCGATCCACTTCAAATACTGACTACTGTATTTCACATATTACTATTTTTCCCGCATTTTGGCAGCCATTTTAAGCAGATAAGACGCATTCAAAACATTGCAACCACATTCTTTTTTAATTACTGATTTAATTTATTAGTTAGCCTATTAATATTTCATTATGATGTTTATTATTAGGGTTTCCATAAACTTAAAGAAATGTAACATATTATGCGTAGATATAACATATCTATATAACATATATAGACAGAAATAACATCATATGGTTAATGCAGTGTGCATGCATAATAATACTTAATGAATTCTAATGAATTAGGAATAGCCTACCAACATAAAGCATATTACACATCTTGTCAAGAGCATCTTTATGTTGCAGGCCTATTTAAATATAGCCTACTGAATTTAAAATGACACTCCATGTAGGACAATAGGCGAGGTGTGATAAAAACCAAATATAAATACTTTTTATGCGTTTATTTATTTATTTGTTTTTAATGTTTATGCAAATTATCGTAGATGGAAACACATTTGCGCAATAAATTCTGACGTAGACAACATTACTTGTTATGTCACCTAATTAGCATTTTATTTTGTTTGGGTTTTTTTCAAAATCTTTCTGCAGCTGAAGGTCTGGATGCGGTGTGTGTGTGTGTGTGTGTGTGTGTGTGTGTGTGTGTGCGTGTGCGTGCGTGCGCGTGTGTGTGTGTATGTCAGATGAAGGCGGGCTGAGAGTAAATGTCTCGCCCAGTGGGAGGATCTGCTCTGAGCAATGAGTTTCATGGGAAAAACTGTCTCTCTCAGTCAGACACACTTTACACGCTGAGAACAGACAGATACGCACACACACACATCGGCAGGACGCTTCACGAGCACGGTAAGAGCTCAACTATTACTGCAGAATTTTATTCAGTTTTACAAGCTGAATAAAAATGATATGTATTGTGATCAAATATACATCTTCATATTTTGATTACACGTTTAATAAGCTGTTCAGTATATCTGTTCGAATTGTTTTAGTACCTAATAATATTTCATATTTTATGGATTAAATTTTTATTAAATATTTGTTAAATAACATTACATTTGATTTGATTTTATCATGGTAACTTGCATAGGCTACTTAAAAGGTTACGTGTCCTTTGTTGTTTTGTATTGATTTTGTGAGTTATTTATTTAAAATTATTGTATTATTTTAATTCAGTTGCTTATTTATAGACCTAGTTTATAATTCAGGCTAATTAATGATTAGCATTTACATGTATGAGTTAATATTTTTATATATTTATACGAGTTAACATTTTTATATATATTTTTTGTTTAGCTTTAATTTAGCATATTTGAATATTGTATTAATATTTTAATTAATTACGAATATTCTGAAACGTAGATATTTAATAAGAAATCAGTTTCTGTGTTTGTTTTAATAGACGTTTGTATTAATATTTTTCATTATTAAATGTAGGCCTATGGATTTGATGATACATATTTGTTCTATGAATAATGTGCATAAATATTTACAGGTTTCTATAAATAATAGTGTGGAAATATAATGTACAACAAATTATAAGTGATTTTGTGTATGTATGTGTATGTTTATACACATATAAACACAAATATTGTGTTGAAGTATTGTTTTTTTGTCATGTGGTTCACTTCTGCTGCACTCACAAAAATTATTTTGCTGTTTGTTCAATCTACTTATGTAAAATGAGCTGAAACAACACAATTCTTGAGATTTATTTGAGATAATTGTTTTATGTTCAATACCCTTATATTTGTTAAGTTAACTTAATGGGTTTGTGTTGGAACAACCTGAATGAATTGTGTGGGACCCTGCATTTTTTTACAGTGTGCAGTACAGTAACTTTGTTAGATTAAAAGTAGTTTATTTTCCATAAAACAATGATAGGACTCATTGAACTGTGTGGCACCCCAGGGGCTCGGCGACAAAAGCAGCATGAAAAGTGAGTTATTTTTGTCCAGAATGCAGTCAGTTTATACACACACACACACACACACACACACACACACCCGCACTTCTGCTTATAATCACTATTAAGATGGAATTTGTCCACAATTTTCTCCTCCCTGATGTCTCCTTCACAGACTTAGTTAATATTTGTGTGTAAATAACACAAGTCTTGTTCCACTGTTGTTCATGACATCTGCACAGTGGTGTAAAGTAACAAATTACAAATACTTAAATTACTGTAATTGAGTAGTTTTTCTAAGAAATTGTTATTTACTAAGTAGTTTTAAAGATGTGTACTTTTAATTCCCCTTGAGTACATTTTTAGTGCAGTATCGGTACTTTTACTTCACTACTTTCCTTCAACCTGCAGTCACTACTTTATTATTTCCTGTCTATGGGGATTAGAATCAGTCCTATGATTCCTGTCCAATCAAATCGCACGTATAAAGTAAATCGCATCATACTTAACTAGCTCAAGACATGCAGCAAACTGTTTGTAAGCATTAAAAGTATCCAAGAAGATACTTTACACGCAATGACCCAGAGACTGTTTACACTGAATGTCACTGAAGGATGTTTACTGTATGATAACCGATATGGCCTTCAACAATAAATGCACTATAGAATATTACGTTTACACACACGCATCAGCCGTTCACAGCGTAATACTCACTACTCACTACTTGAGTACTTTTAAAAGGGCTACTTTTTACTCATACTTTGAGTAATATTTACAACAGATACTTTTACTCTACTTGCACTACATTTTTGGGCAAGTAATGGTACTTTTACTTAAGTATGAGTTTTCAGTACTCTTTCCACCACTGCATATACAGCAGAGTACTTATATTGGGAATTGGGAATATATATATATATATATATATATATAT
>CAIGQV010018201.1:2782159-2795141 GCA_903798115.1 Danio jaintianensis | reverse complement strand
ATATATCTTTTTAAAGTTAGTTATATTGTAACAAATACTGTTATCGCAACTCTCAACAATATCACATTTCGCATATTTCGAGCAGCCCTAAATAGTAACGAAACCTGTTGGTGATTCAGCGTTTGAGAACATTTGTCAAGTGTTTTCCAGTGAAACAGAGAGTCCTCAGAGAGACGGCAGAAATGCTTCTCAGATTGTTTGGGAAATCGTGGTGGTGGAGATAAATGTGAGGGATGCAGTTTTGTGGACACTCAGTGTTGGGGAGTGTGATATATGAAGACTGAGGTTTCAGACTGAGGAACTGAAAAGCATTTTTCCACTGCAGGATTTATGGAGCTTCAGTGTAAGATTCAGCACCGGCTCTGCTCTGTTTGAAAGCTCGTCGAGGTTTTTCTGCTGTCTCTCTAGTAGGGGTTCATAAATTATTCAAGCTGTCGTGCTGATGAACTACCAACAACTATATGTTACATTACAGAGCCTTATAAAGTCTTTTTAAAGGTCAAGATCTTATTTTTTTGGCACATATACAGTAGCATGCTTTGTAATGTCTAAAGTTAAAAACATAACTAAAGTTCCAATTATAAAATTAATATGAATGAAAGCATTGAATTGAACTAACACAGCATATCAGTGATACTGATAGTGTGACAACAAAAACAAATACAGTATTTTATATTGTATGTTTTTATTGTTAGGTTTAATTAATCATTAAAATGGTAATATTCAAATATTTTTTTCAAGGCAGCAGTGTATTTAATTTAATTTCAGGCAGCTGTATTAAAGTATTTTATTTATTTATTTATTTATTTAATTCCAGACAAGTATGCAATGACATTAATTTAACTTGTAATTTAACTTCTAATGTTGTATTTAAAATGTAATTTTATTTAATTTCACACAAATACAAATTTAAAATGTAATGATTAATTAGTTTTTTTTCAAGCAGATAAATCAAATTATTTTAATCCTAAAATTCTAGATATTTTATTCCAGATAAGTATGCAAATGACAATAATTTAACCTAAAATTTAATTAAATGTTTATTTAATTTAAAATGTAATAATTTTTAATTAAACATTTATTCATTTATTTATTTATTACTTTTTAAGCAGATAAAACATAAGACATCACATTTGTCCAATCAACATTTGTATATATTTGTATATATTAAAAAAATGCACATAAAAGCACAAGTCTAAGTGGATGTTCGGCAAAAAATAATTTAATTTCAGGCAGTTTTAATAAAGTATTTTTATTTTATTTTATTCCAGACAAGTATGCAATGACATTATTTTAACTTGAAATTTTATTCAAAATTTTATTTACCTGAATTAAAATTTTAATTAAAAATATAATTAAAAATGTGATTTAATTGAATCAAATTTTTTATTTAATTAAATTTTCACACAAATACTTTTTACATTTATGAATTCATTTATTTCTATTTTTTTTAATAATATTTATTTTTATTTTCGGCAGATAAAAGACACCAATATATTCTTCCAATCACCATTTGTGTATATTTATATATATACAAAAGCACAAACATCAATCTCAAGTGGGTGTTCAACAAAAAACACAAGTGTAAAGTTTTTTTGTACTTTTTATATAATACATATATATAAGTATTATACTTATAAATATAATATAATATATTTGTAATGAGACTTCATAATAGCTTTCACTTTTAAAATTTGTAGTGTATTTCCGTAGTGTTACACACAGAAATATTTACTCTGACCTCTTTTTAAAGAGCTGCCTCATTTACTTTCATTGTAATGGCAGGCATGAATGAAACATGGCATTAAGGGGAAGGCGCCAGTGAGGTAAACATAATGCTAATGTTTACAGAGCACAGTAAAAACAGCTTGTAAAAAAAAAAAATTAAGTAATTAAGACATTCGCTTTCTATCCACAACCCAACTACCCGCACTTTTCCACCATGATGTCACCAGCGACTTCCAGATTCTGGCACCAGATTCAACAGTTTCCACTCAAACACGTCATTATAGGGTCTGAACGGATGGGTGTAAATGGAGTTGGAAGGGGACCACATAATGTTCTTGGTTGGGCCTAAAACTGGCAAAACATGCACGCACAATCTTTCTCCGTGAGTATACTGGCAGAAATGTTAGTCTTCTAAGAACTCCATCTGGTTTTTCTCTTATTTGAGAGAGTGGAATGTGCCATTTTTAGGCAGAAAAATTTCTTTGTTTGCCCTTTCTGAAACCATCGAATTCTTGCCTGACCACAGTGGCATTCCCACAGGGTGGTACAGGGCACACAGACAATAGCTGGATGTGTGCCAGAGAAGAGCACTAGGATTGCAGACACACCACAATGGACAAAATCAGACCTTTGTGGATTGCTTTTCTTAAATCAAGTCAGTTTGAATCATTATTTTTGAGTTTGAATTGCTCGGGGTAAAATGTGTTCACTGAACTTGAAGTGAATTCGATGAAGCGCATAATTAAAAGCCATTTCAACTTACTGTACATTTAACTGACTTAAACTATCAAGTTAAAATGTAGTATAACCTAAAAACTTAAGCTGATCAACTAATTGTAATGAGTTAAAGTAACACAAAAACATACGTTGTTGTGGCTTATTGATGTTTAAAGTCCGTTTTAAAGAGACAGTTCGCCCAAAAATGAAAGTTCTGTCATTATTTACTCACCCTTTGCTTGTTCGAAACCTGTTTAATGTTGTTTCTTTCTTCAGTCGAACAGATGTTTTGAAGAATGTTGTAAAGCATTGACTTCCATAGTATTTGTTTTTTCTACTATGGAAGTCAGTGGTTAAAGGTTTTCAGCATTCTTCAAAATATCTTTTTTTGTGTTTGACAGAGTAAAGAAACTCATAAAGGTATGAAACCACTTGAGGGAGAGTAAATAGTGAGTAAATGTAGGTTTTTGAGTGAACTATCCCTTTAATGTAAGCAATGTAAGTTGAAATTGTAAAGTTGTAAAGTTAATTTGTTAAAACATTAAGGCAGACATTTTTACAGTTGTAGTGTTGTTTCTACTGTAAATTCATAGGATTTCTCCATTACAACAGTGGAATTAAAAAAAAAAAAACATTGTATGATTGAAACTATTGTAAACACAAATGAAATTGGCTATTTTGCCATAAATGTATCCATTTTTTAAATATATTTTCAATATTTTGTGTTTTTGTTTCCCCAAACCTGTTGAATCGTCATCTATTTTATAGTTCCAGTCAAACACAGTGATCCTGGATCAAAGTAGATCGATAACAGAAACCTTTTTAGAGACTGTTGTGTTTTGTTTGTTGATTTCAGATTTTTTATTCACATGTTACTCAATAAAACAACAAATTCAAAAAGATTTGATAAATAGAGACAAATCTTTGCTCCAACAGAGCCCCCCGCCCCACTGCACCATTTCTATACAATATATTATGCACATTCTTAATCTGTTTTACATTATACATACATTCATACATAAGCAAATGGTGGATACAAAGTAGACACAAGTTCGTTTATATGTTATTTAGAGACTGTTTTTAAAAAGAATGTGGATGAGGAAAGCAATGCGATCCCTTCTCTTCACGTAATAAAACCCGTCTGTTGTATAAATATGTTTAATGAGCATGATATGATGGCTGTGTTGTTTGCTAAACATCAGAAGCTAGCTCCAACATGTCCAATAGCAGGAAGACACATTGTTCATAAGCGTAAACAAACCTCAAGATCTCACCCCTCGAGATATTAGATACAGAATTAAATCTTCTTTACGATTCCCAGATTGCTATTTACTCTAAAGACTGGAATTTGCACTTCTGCACGTTTTGCTTTACTTACAGTTCACTTCATTTCACAGAATTTACACTTTTTGTGTCATTCAGTTCAAGTCTTTAGCAGTGCTGGTGATTTTATGGGCAGCGTGAACAATTGTGGGAAATATGTGAATTAATAACTACTTTTTTTCTCGATATATATATATATTTTTTTAAATCTTATTAAAGAGATTACATACACTGTAAATAATGCTGGGTTTTGCACAGTTCCTTCATGTTGTCCCAATGCTAATTGATTAAGTTAGCTTTAAGTGGATTGAACATAAAACAATTAAGCTGTCCCATAATAAATACCTTAAAGGTGCTGTATGTACGTTTTTGACTGTTCTAAAGCATAAAAATACCATAATATGTTTGCAGATTTTTAAGAAACATGCCAAGTGAACATTCTGAAAAACAATGCTAAAGTCAGATATTCTACTTTGAAAATGTGTTTCAAGAGTTCGCACTTAGATATTGCTTGATAATAATAGCAGGTTTGGCATGCTGTCCCGGGAGAGAACCCTGAGCTCGGAGATAATTAAGCACTGGGCTCTCGCCTGGCCAATAAGCAATAAGGGGGTACGAGATCAGGTTGTTCTCGAGAACAAAAAAGAGGGGAGATGGGGTGGATGGGGGGTTTCTTCGGAATACGAAAATAAGGGAATAGTTTTAGATGGGCTACTTATAGTGAGTTTGGATTCATCTGATTAGCTTACTAATGATTACGGATGAGAGTCTAGCTGTGATCAATCAAATCACGTGCTCCTCTCGAAATTAGTTTGTGAAACTTCACTTTCCGTGCCAGAACGTCTGTCTTTGTTTTGGGTTTTTTAACCCGCCCACTGCCAGTTTAGCCAATTATATTTCAGCACTCCGGGTTGCCTTGGTGGAAAATCGCGTATTTCATTCATTCAGTCAGAAAGGCTCTCAAAGTATGTGACCGTGACCGAAATGCGACCTCTGGTGGACAGTAGCAGACTCCGAAAAGAGACGCAGATTCAGAGTTCCACATGAGGTGGTTATTAACTAGAAAATAATATAAATATTACGAACGTAAGCATTAGGTAAGCAGGTTACATTGTAACCCTGCGTCATAACAACACGCTACGTAACAAGATTTGCAGTGATAATCTGGCTGTTTGCACCATACGAAACATGACATAAATTTAAATACAGCCATTCAGAAGCACAGAATAGTGCACTCACTGCACTCCAATCAAATGGTAAGGGTTATAATCTAATTAATACATATTAAACCTCTTTAACATTATTAAATGTACATGCTGAATCACTGATCACTGTGTCAAACTTACATACTGCACCTCACCTTTAAGAATTGTGTTGTTTCAACTCATTTTAAATAAGTAGTTTGAACAAGCATCAAAAGTCATTTTTTGGTGTGTATGACAATGAGATTACAAATATATCAGAGACTTCAGTTAAATAGCGTAAATTAAATCTCTTTTACCGCATGTCACGTTGGCTTTATGTGACTTTAAGAGTACAGAAAAGATCTTTCAGCATAACTTTGAATGTATAAGCATGTGTTCATGTGCCATACAGCTGAGGAGAGGCTCAGTTACCATGTTTATGGAGCATAAATGTCGCATCTTTTGGTTTTTCCAACCAGGCAAATATTTCCCTAGAGATTTACATAAAAGTCAGCCTACAGGCTAGACAACATAGGAAGTCTGGGAATGTAACACACTCAAAAAATGACTGTTGTTGCTTGTTCAAAGTACTTATTTAAAATGAGAATGAGTTTTTTCATTGTCATTCACTTAATTGTTTTATGTTCAATCCACTTAAATATGTAAAAAGGATTGTGTTAACTTATTTTTTCATGAGTTTTTACAAATGTAGGTGGATTGAACATAAAACAATTAAGTTGTCTCAAAAAAAACTCAAGAATTGTGTTATTTCAGCACATTTTTAAATAAGTAGTTTGAACAAACAGCAAACACTATTTTTTTGAGTGTTTTAAAAGTTTCATTACAAACTGTATTTATTCTTGCAATATAAAAGTAATTCATTTATGAAAAGTTTTATAGCAATGTTTTTTTTACTTTCTCGCTTTTCCTGCAGTTTATTCCAAGTTTTTCTCATTAGCATTTTATTTATTTATTTTTTAACTGAACCATCAAACTCACAGTCTGAGAACATCTGTCTGAAATATGGGGAAACACTAAATTTAACTACAAGTTTACACACAAGTACTCTTTGTGCCGCTCTAAATCTGGGATGCATTTCAACTCCACAAACAACATGTTTAATGCGTGCTGATGGATTCATTTAGCACGGCTTCAGAATGAAACAAAGGATTTATACCGCTGACATTTGGCCTGCAGGTGTTCAATAGCAATAAGATCACTGGCACACAGAGCTGAGGAAATGAATAACTACCACAGAGCGCGCGCGCACACACACACACACACACACTCACACACACACACAACTCAAAGTTAACCAGCTGGTTCATTTTCCACCCACTGACTAAACAATTGTTCGGAAACACATGCAGTTTCTAAATAACAGGTACTCATTTTATAAATTCTTGTATAACCTTATTAATCATCAACACACCTTATTCATATCCATAATACTACCTCTATCTGTATACTGTAACATATACAATCAAGAAAAATTGTTGCTTGTTCAAACTGCTTATTTGAAATGAGCTAAAAAAAAAAACAATTCTTGAGATTTCGTTGGGACAACTTAATTTTTTTTTTATGTTCAATCCACTTACATTTGTTACATGTGTAAAGTAAACAAATATACGTAAATTGACAGCTTTCCATATTTTGTGATTCATGTTTTTATTTATTTTTTTACTTTCCCCCATTTATTTATGCTTTTGTATTGCATTACGGGACCTTGATCTTTCTTCCAACAAGACAAAGTTCAAAAAAGTGACTTTTGTTAACATTTTTAATAGTTTAAAGTGACATATTGTCTGTGTTGGTGTTGTATATTACGCTACAAAACCTTGTGATAAACTGCCAGTACATTTTCTCTAAATATTACTTCTTATCCATTATATCCGTTACCTTGTACTACATGTAATGACAATAAAGTTCAATTTAATCTAATCTGATCTCTACTTCAGTAAGTGTGAGTGATTTTGTGTGAAATTAGGGGTTTAGTCGTCAAATCAAGTTCAAGTCCAGTTAAGCTGAGTTTTATTGTCATTACACTACATGTGTGGACACAAAGTGGAATGAAATGTCATGTCTTGCAGGACTACGGTACTACAAAAATAAACATAACCATAAATATATACACAAAATTGGACATAAGAGCTATTTTAAACTTATACACTAACATACCAGAGCGGTAATCTAACTACTAACTCTACATATACTATAAATACGAATCTATACCCATAACTTAAGACAGACTATACAAGTACTTTTACATAAGACAGAACAATATTGTGCAACTTATTGTGCAAAAGATGTATTTAAGGTTAAAGAAAACAAGTCATTTGTGGTACATTAAGTAAAGTGTCCGGTGCATACGGAGAGAAGAGTGTTTCTACAGGTGGTTTGTCAAGCCCACTCACTTGTGTGAGGCACACTCAGAAATGCACTATGTTTTTAAAGAGATATGGAGTGACTGTAAGAAAGTGTCTGGTGCATATGGAGATAAGAATGTTTCTACAGGTGGTTTGTCAAGCCCACTCACCTGTGTGGGGCACACTCAGAAATGCGCAGTGTCTTACAGGCTGCATTTACACTGCAGATCTTGATGGTCAATTCCGATTTTGTGACTGTATCCGATTTTTTTGATGACCCGCTTACATCATCTTTTAAAACTGACTTGTATCCGATTGTCTGCATTTACACCGCAAAAGGGGCAATGACCAGGAAAAAAAAAGAGCGAGGGCTGACTTACAGCTGATAATAAAAGATTGCTCTTTTCTCCATTGCTGTATTTAATTTTGAATTTTTTTATTCAATTTTTTTGTTAAAACTATTGTTTTACTATAGTTTATGACAGAAAAGTTATCATTTGGCCATCTTCTTTTAATCTAGGCTTTTTTAAACCAGTAGGCATCTTAATGTAATGTCCATGGCGTGATTTATGCATGTGATGTTTGCAACAGATTTATAGTTTATATTGATTACATGGCGGATGTTGTGCTCTCTCTCTCTCTCTCTCTCGCTCCCTCATTAACATGCCTAAATACTTGTGCTACATGACAATATAAAAGCTTTTTCTGTCCTAGTATATGAGATTTAAGCTTTGGGAGTTTGTTCTGAAATGAAAGCGTCAGAATTGATGTCGTTCGCTACAGGTTTTAATGATGCACGACTGCATTGACTCGCTTAGATGTACATGGGCCATATCCGATCTGTGCCACATAGGAGAAAAACTAAATAAAATAAAATATATATATATATTTGGAATTGGGTCACTTGAACCATGCAGTGTAAATGCAGCCAAAGAGATATGGAGTGCTTGTAAGAAAGTGTCTGGTGCAAATGTGCAAACTTGTATCTGGGAAAGTGTCAGAGAGATGAAAGAGTGTGTTTTCTACAGGTGGTTTGTCAAGCCCACTCACCTGTGTGAGGCACACTCAGTATTGCACAATATTTTATAGATATACAAAGTGATTGTAAGAAAGTGTCTGGTGCAAATGTGCAAACTGGTGTCTGGAATGAAGTATCAGAGATGAAAAAGTGTGTTTTCTACAGGTGGTTTGTCAAGTCCACTCACTCGTGTGAGACACTCAGAACTGCCTGTTTTATAGAGATATGGAGTGATTAAGAAAGTGTTATGTGCAAACTTGTATCTGGGAAAGTGTTAGATAGATGAGAGAGTGTTTTCTACAGGTGGTTTGTCAAGCTCACTCACCTGTGTGAGGCACACTAAAAAAATGCACGTATTATAGAGATATGGAGTGATTGTTAGAAAGTGTCTGGTGCAAATGAGCAAACTGGTGTCTGGGAAAGTGTCAGATAGATGAGAGTGTGTTTTCTACAGGTGGTTTGTCAAGCTCACTCACCTGTGTGAGGCACACTCAGAAATACACAGTGTTTTATAGAGATATGGAGTAATTAAGTAAGTGTCTAGTGCAAATGTGCAAACTGGTGTCAGGAAAAGTGTCAGAGAAATGAAAGAGTGTGTTTTCTACAGGTGGTTTTTTCAAGCCCACTCACCTGCGTGAGTATATTTGCTTCGAATAAGCTGAATTCTAGTATCCAGAATACCTGTTAAACCACAATCAAAGAATGTTTTTGTTATTCATCTCTTTGGTTTTTACACACCATTTAGCAGTGTGTTTCTTTGGAAACCTGCGGCTAGGGGAATATATGAGGTGGAACAAGAACAGAGATGCCCTTCCTGAGTTTGCCGTTGCATGGGGTCTGTGTGAGTTTGTACTGTTTGTTGCATGGGCGGCATCAGGCATCTAAGATCGTCTTGTTGATAAAAGCGTGCGCATGTGGATTGGAAAATATTTCTTGTTACACAAAGTCATTAATCTGCACCATGTGGAGGCAGGTTTAATCGTGGGAATGCTGTGGAATTCATTTAATTAGCCGGTAGACAATGTTCTGCTTTAGATGGTAGGCTTAGGTAATGGAGAAAGTCATAAAGTGTTCATTGGAATGAAATCAAGTTCGATCTTTAGGGGACAGGGGTGTTTAAAAAGAAAGAGGAATGAAGAATGATTTGCTGAAGTTTTGTTTCATCACTTGTGGTGTGAGAGGTTGGGGCAGTTCACCCAAAAAATTTTATTCTGTCATCATTTACTCATCCGGTTTCCTCCTTCTGTTGAACACAAAGAAAGATATACTGAAAAATGTTGGAAACCGGTAACCATTGACTTCCATAGTATTTGTTTTTTCTATTGATGGTCAATGGTCACAGGTTTTCATTCATTCATTCATTCATTCATTTTCCTTCGGCTTAGTTCCTTTATTCATCAGGGGTCGCCACAGCAGAATGAACCGCCAACTTATCCAGCATATGTTTTACACAGCGGATGCCCTTCCAGTTGCAACCCAGTACTGGGAAGCATCCATACACACTCACATTCACACACATACACTACGGCCAATTTAGTTTATTCAATTCACCTATAGCGCATGTGTTTGGACTGTGGGGGAAACCCACAGGCAATGTCCTGTTATCGGTTTTTGATGCATTTATTACATGATATTGATATTATCTACACCATTCAGTAATTTTTGTAATGAACTTATATATTTTACAATGTTGGACAGCTTTTACTTTTATTACACACTGAATGAAAGGCAGAAAAAGCTAAGTAAGGGTAGTATTGGAATAGTGTCCTCTTGAGAAACAATCAAATTATAGATTTTTAAAACAGCAAATAACAATTCTTATGCCATTGTGACATTTGTGTGCAAGTAATCTGGACAGTTTAGCAAAAGAAACTGCATTCAAAGACAAAAATACCACGTATACTTTGCAGTTGCTACATTATTTTGAGTCTAAAAACCGAATTTAAGAAAATAAAGAAATGACAGATTGAATTCATTGCACACTTAAAGGGATAGTTCACCCAAAAATAAAAAATCTGTCATCATTTACACACCATCAAGCCTTTATGAGGTTTCTTTCATCTGTTGAACACAAAAGAAGATATTTTGAAGAATGTTGGAAACCTGTAACCATTGACTTCCATAGTATTTGTTTTTCCTACTATGGATGTCAATGGTTACAGGTTTCCAACATTCTTCAAAACAATTTATGTTGTTTTCATTCATTCATTCATTTTCCTTCGGCTTAGTCCCTTTATTCATCAGGGGTCGCCACAGCGGAATGAACCACCAACTTATCCAGCATATGTTTTACACAGCGGATGCCCTTCCAGCTGCAACCCTGTACTGGGAAACATCCATACACACTCATTCACATACACTACGGTCAATTTAGCTTACCCAATTCACCTATACCGCATGGGTTTGGACTGTGGGGGAAACCCACGCCAACACGGGGAGAACACGCAAACTCCACACAGAAATGCCAACTGACCCAGCCAGGACTCAAACCAGCAACCTTCTTGCTGTGAAGCGACAGTGTTAACCACTGAGCCACCGTGTCACCCCTATTTTGTTTTTAACCGACCAAAAAAAAAATCATAGGTTCAGAACTACTTGACTGTAAATGTTAAGTAAACGGTAGTCTATTTTTGGGTGTGCTATCCCTTTAAGAGTACTGTATCTAGAAGCTGTATACTATTGCATTGAGTTACCCAGCTCTTATCTGGCGTAATGCTGAGACTGAGATGTGCAGACAGTCTTTTGTGAGGCTGTCAGATTTAACAAAGCGAGCCACACAGACTCTGGTATGTGGTGTAGTGAGTGAAGTGACACGGATCTCAAAACTAACCACAACCCTAACTTGAAATGATCCCTACAATCTCTCATCTATCTATCTAAATGTACATTCCACAACATTTACACAATAGTCTCTCCAACCTTCTGCATGCATCATTATAATAATAATAATAATAATAATAATAATAATAATAATAATAATGCATTTTATTTGAAGGCGCCTTTCTGGCAACTCAAGGACACCGTACAATAAAACAAGAGCAATAAAACAACAAGAGAAATAATATAAAAGCATACACAACAATAGTGGAGATACAAATAAGTATTAAAAGCCACCTTAAATAAGTGAGTTTTGAGTCTTGTTTTGAATAATGTAAGGGAGTCAATGTTTCTGATGGCAGGTGGTAGTGAGTTCCAAAGCCGGGGAGCAGAGTGGCTGAATGCTCTGCTGCCCATGGACAATAGACGAGAAGAGGGAACACACAAGTGGAGGAAGAAGATCTCAGGGTGCGAGAGGGAGCAGCAACGTGAATGAGGGCAGACAAACATGGAGGGGCGAGATTGTGGATGGCTTTGAATGTTAACAGCAAAATTTTTAAATCAATTCGAAAATGAACTGGTAACCGGTGAAGCTGCTGCAGGACAGGGTTGATGAGAAGAAGGGGTTCTGGTGATGATACGGGCAGCTGAGTTCTGGACCAACTGAAGCTTACGGAGGGATTTATGAGTAAGGCCAAAGAGAAGATTATCTTTTATTACTTTCTTAGTTGTTAACTACTTTTCTTTTTAATGTTAAGAACTTATTTATTTTACTTTATTGGCTGGATGTTTCTGTTATCATCATTTTGTTAATTGTTATACAGTTATTAATTTTTTAGCTTAATTCTTTGTTTTATTCACTGGATGAGTTGGTCAGTGACGTTATTAGATTAGTTTTTAGTATCTGCTATAGTCATTATTATTAACTTATTTGTTTTAATATTTAACTTGTTAAAAATGTTTTTCATTTGTTGGTAAATTCATTTACTTATTTATTTAATTCATTAATTATATTAATTTATTCTGCAGGTTGGGCTGGTGTTAATTTGGTATCACTGAGTAACTATTTAATTTTTTATTAATAGCTTGAATGTGTTTTTATTTGTCAATTTTCATTTTAATTAAAGTTTTGGTATTTTAGTTGCGTGTTTGACTATTAATTTTTTTATTATTATTATTATGTGTTCATTTTAATTTTAGTTAACGTTTTGGTATGTTAGTTGTGTGTTTTTAACATAATTTTTTTTACTATTTGTCCATTTTCATTTTAGGTAAAGTTTTAGTATTTTAGTTGCGTTTTTTACTTTTTTTTTATTATTATTTGTCTATTTTAATTTTAGTTAACATTTTGGTAATTTAGTTGTGTGTTCATTCATTCATTTTCCTTCGACTTAGTCCCTTTATTCATCAGGGGTCACCACAGTGGAATGAACCACCAACTTATCCAGCATATGTTCTACACAGCGGATGCCCTTCCAGCTGCAACCCAGCACTGGGAAACACCCATACACTATCATTCTCACACACACACACACACACACACACACACACACACACACACACACACACACACACACTAATGCACTATGGACAATTTAGTTTATTCGTTTATTCAATTCACCTATAGTGCATGTGTTTGGACTGTGAAGGAAACCGGAGCACCCGGAGGAAACCCACGCCAACACGGGGAGAACATGCAAACTCCACACAGATATACCAACTGGTCCAGGCTGGGTCTCAAACCAGTGACCTTCTTGCTGTGAGGCGACAGCGCTAACCACTTAGCCAGTCGTGGCCTGGTGGTTAGAGTGTTGGACTCGTGATCCGAA
>CAIGQV010018201.1:2665151-2700843 GCA_903798115.1 Danio jaintianensis | reverse complement strand
ATCTATCTATCTATCTATCTATCTATCTATTTAGAATGAGAGTCCAGGGCCTGGTTCATATCTCTCACATTCGCCTGCTGAAGGCTGCAGTCCTTCATTCTCTAAGAGAGGAACAGGCAGCTTTGCTTCAAAAGTGAGTATCTGATAAGTGACTTGTCATCTAGAAACATCTGGAAATTACTTGTGTTATGTTAATTAATGCATGCATGTCTCTTTTCTATAATTAAGAACCTTTTTTTTGTAATTTAGGGGTAGTTCACTATCAGTACAGTATGTCCCAATTCACTCATCCTCCACTTGTGTGAGTTTCTGTCTTTTGTTGAACATGATAAAATATGAAGCCCCTAAATGGTCACGGTGGTAGAAAAATAGAGGATTGGAGAATTAAAAAATAAAAATCTTTTGTGTTTTCTCGCAAAACTTTTGCATTCCCCTGAAAAACTTTGTTCACTTGCAAAGCTTTTTCGTTCTCTTGCAATATAGTTTGCAGGGGAATGCAAATATCTTTATGAGGGGTTGCAAAGCTTCTCAGGGGAAAACAAAAATTGAGAGAGGATGCGATTTGAGAGAGATTTGAAAATTAATTTTTTGTTAACACTTTAAAATAATGGCCACTTATTTAATGTTAGTTAATGTATTTACTAACATGAACAAACAATTAGTAATACATTACTGTAATTTCTGTATTTATTTAAATGTTAGTTAATGTTATTTAATTTAAATAACATTAGTTCACATTAACTCAGAGTGCATTACTAATGTTAACAAGCACAACTTTGGAATTTTAATAATGCATTAGTTAATGTTGAATTATGATTACTTTACATTATTCA
Organism: Danio jaintianensis; assembly: GCA_903798115.1. Classification (NCBI taxonomy): domain Eukaryota; kingdom Metazoa; phylum Chordata; class Actinopteri; order Cypriniformes; family Danionidae; genus Danio; species Danio jaintianensis. The sequence goes on along the minus strand of CAIGQV010018201.1, from coordinate 2,700,010 downwards.
TACTTAGTGTTTCCCCTCTCATAAATTTTCCACCACCATGTCACTCTAATAATAGCTTCTTTGTAAAATGCTGATATCTGAGCAGTTGACAGTCACCGTTGACTTCCATAGTAGGGAAAAAAGCTACAATAGAAGTAAATAGTGCCCATAAAAATGGAAATGGTGACCAATCACTCTGGAAGTGAACTACTCTTTAATATTGTTTTAAAACACATATTACAGTTTTTCTCAGTCGCTTTGGTGCATTTCTCACAACACTATTTACATTTGCACAACAGTTAATGCATTTCTCAAAACAATTAGTACAAACTGCAAAACCTAGTTGATAACCTGCAAAAGCATGTCACTTGCTCAAAATGGATAGCTCATCCCTCAAAAGCAAGTATTTATGTCAATGAATGTGTCAGTGTCATCAAAATGAAAAGTCCTGACACCATCGTTTATGAACAAGATAGTCAAATGGCTTAGTCATGTTTTCATTATGATAGTTTACTCTGTAAATGTTTTCCAATGCAAAAAAGTCAGATCTTGGTGACACGTCCTGAAAATGCTCAATACAGCAATAAATACTATTTGCACAGGCATTGGAAAAAAATACAGTAAAGTTACACATTACTGTATTTATGAGGTAACTGAGTACAAGACACTGAATATGTATGTTTCACATTTTTACTGCATATGTTCTTTGCAATTCTAATTTCTTCACAGCATTGTGCAAAAGAAAAAAAAAACATTATTTACAACAAACATAAACTCCATTTGGGTAGAGCTGTGCACAACTGTAAACAATACTGCAGTACATATTGGAACTGAACATACAACATACATAGGTCTGTAAATCATTCATGAAATTGTTCAATTTAGAAGACATTTTCAGGAAAAAAAAAAAGATTTACATTTTTAAATAAAATTTGCTTGACAGATTTTGACAACTAGTTCAACATTTTTGTATGTAGTGACTCAAGTAATGAAATGAGGACTATTAGTTTTATATGGAATGACTATTCAGCATTCACAAGTTTAGTTAATTTTGACTGACATGACATAAGCAAATGATAATGTTATAAAACAGCAGAGAGTTGTATGAAAGCAACTGATGCATGTCCAAAAGCATTTGCAATTTGTTGGAAGGAATGAGAAACTGCTACTATGATGTGCACAAATGACTAATTGTTTTGAGAAATGCATTAACTGTTGTGCAAATGTAAATAGTGTTGTGAGAAATGCACCAAGGCGACTGAGAACAACTGTAAGTCTTTATGTATCAGCCATATTATTAATTTACTTGCTGTTTTTTTAGTGTTATGAATATTACTGACTGCTTTTGCATCTGAAGGGTGGTCGTGTGCCCAGGAGCTTTCAGAGATTAAGCCCAGGACCTGATGCTTATAACCTCCAGATGTCTCTGCTTCACAAGCACGACTTTAACAGAGGAGAATCCAGAATCTTCCGTCTGCCTTACGCACTGAAGAAGGAAAAGCCAAACAATGAAAATCCAGCACCAAATCAATATGATGTATGTAGTGTGACATAGGGCTGCACGGTGGCGCAGTGGGTAGGACGTTCGCCTCACAGCAAGAAGGTTGCTGGTTCGAGCCTCGGCTGGATCAGCTGGCGTTTCTGTGTGGAGTTTGCATGTTCTCCCCATGTTGGCGTGGGTTTCCTCCGGGTGCTCCGGTTTCCCCCACAAGTCCAAAGACTAAATTGTAGGCTAAATTGTCCGTAGTGTATGTGTGTGAATGAATGTGTATCAATGTTTCCCAGTGATGGGTTGCAGCCGGAAGGGCATCCGCTGCGTAAAACATATGCTGGATAAGTTGGCGGTTCATTCCGCTGTGGCGACCCCAGATTAATAAAGGGACTAAGCTGAAAAGAAAATGAATGAATGAATGAATAGTGTGACATAATACAATCCACAAAACACCAACACCTTCCCCACACACATACAAAAAATCCATTTCGTAAAATTTAATAATGCAATAGATAATGGAATTAATTATACTAGTTTTCTACACTAATTTTGTATGAGAAACATTTATTATTATTATTATCAATGCTAAAAATTTGTGTATTTTTGTAGAAACCATGATACATTTTTAAATGAACATCATTTATTTGAAGCATTATAAACATGAATATATGATAAATGTGTTATCACTGTCTCTTTTAATATATTTAATGCATCCTTGTTGAATAAAAGTAATACATTCACTGACCATAAATGTTTAAACAGACCTATCATCTTTCTTTTTTTGCTGTCAGGTGTCTTTTAGAGCTGTGGACAAAGATTCAACCATTTCTGGTGAAAGTGCTTTTCGCTCCAAAACCAGACGGAGTGCCTTTGTCTCGGACAAGTTTAAAGGACCCTCTCCCTGTGAGTTATTTTACCAGTTTTAGATTAAAAATAAATAAATAATAATAATTTAATTAAGGTGCAAACCAAACTGTTAAAATTGTTAAAGCTTCAGTAAATAACTCTTATTATTTAACAAATTAATATAGATGAGTCCTGTCAGGCTTTAAGGGTGTGAATTTCTTATTTTTATTTTTTTTGCATGTGCATATAGTTAAAGTTAGTGTCCAGATAAAAATAAGGAAAGCTGTATTTTCAATTCAGCAGCAAAATAAGGTCTAGTATCCATTGGAAAGAAGAGATGTCTCCTAATCTAACCACATTAATCTAAAATCTGTTTGTCCATGTTCTCATATTTAAAAAGGATATTTAAAACTGTATTTAAATATACTTAAAAAATGCACATAAAAAATTTTTTTTGCTGCTTGTTCAAACCACTTATTTAAAATGAGCTGAATCAACACAATTCTTGAGTTTTTGGGGGGGACAACTTAATTGTTTTATGTTCAATCCACCTAAATTTGTAAAAATAATTAAGTTAATTTAATTGATTTGAGTTGGGACAACATGAAGGAATTACAGTATGTGGAACCCAGCATTTTTAACAGTCTATGTTTAAATCAGTGTGCCAAACAAACAGAATAAATAAATGATTATGCATTTTTAAATCTCTATTATGTTCTGAAGGCCACTATAAAGTGAGTGATGTTTTGGTCCAGAAGTCTCCTCAAGCTCTCGCCTCCTGTTTTAAATCCAAAACTGCCCGAATCCAGTCTCCAGTGAGAAACAATATCCCCGGTCCCGGCACCTACAACCCTCATCACCCTCCAGAACCCGTGAAGAGAACCGTTCTGCCGTAAGTGTTCAGTCAGATCAGCACAACACTACAGAAAATCATTAAGTATCTATTATATAAAAAATGCTGGGTTCCACACAACCCCTTCATGTCGTCCCAACACAAATCAATTAAGTTAACTTAATGGTTTTTGCAATTTTAAGTGGATTGAACATAAAACAATTAAGTTGTCCCCAAAAAAACCTAGTAGTTTGAACAAGCAGCAAAAATATTTTTTTGAGGGTAGGAGCAATAATTCTGTAATGTAGGGACGCTGACAATAGAGTTGAGGATTCACGTCCAGCTTTATTAAAGAGTAGTCATACAGGCAATGGTCAAACACAGGGGCAACTCCAGAAGCGTAGTCAGGTCACAGGCAAATGGTCGATACAGTCGGCAGACAACGTAAACGAGAGAACAAGACAATGGTCAGACATGGAAAGACTAGTAGAACACTTCATAATGTTGCAGGGTATAACCAAACAAGACTCAGCAATGAGAGTGTCAAAGAGAGTCGTTTATATAGTCTGTGTTATCAGTCTTGAGCTGTGTGTGTGTGTGTGTGTGTGATCAACGGACAACCGGAACAGGTGTGTGTGTGTGGTGCCTGAAGGGAGTTGTAGTTCATATGGTGGCAGAATAATAGTCCGAGTGAGAGTGAATGTTTTCCAGCGATCTATGAGGGTTAGATCGCTGGTGATTGTGATAAATGCATTGGTAGACTTTTGAGTATTTTTAATTATTCTTGCAAATAATTTTAATTGGAATACACAGCTATGTTGGAATATATTTTAAATAAATCTTTTAACATACAGTGCTGGTCAAAAGTTTTAGAACAGTAATATTTTTATATATTTTAAAAATCTGCTTTTATTGGATCCAAAGAACAGCAAAAAAGTAACATTTAAGCAAAATATTTAAAGTATTTAAAATAGCTGCTCTCTATTTGCATATATATATTTAAATATATTTTTTTATTCTTGTAATTTCAAAGCTGAAAGTTTAGCAACATTTCTCCAGTCATTTTGATCCTTTCTGAAATTGTAATATTTTAAACTTCTTTCATTATAATATGCTGATTTGCTGTTCAAGAGACGTTTGTATAACGATTGTTTTGAGTGAAACAAAGGGGTAAACAAATGATCAGAACTAATACTTTTTATAGCGAGGATGCTTTAAACTGATCAAAAGTGATGATCAAGACATTTATAATGTCACAAAAGATTCATATTACAGATGAACGCTGTTATTCTGAACTTTCTATTCATCAAAGAAAGCTGAAATAAATCTACTCAGCTGTTTTCAACATAACAATAGTGAGAAAATGTTTTATTGAGCAGCAAATCAGAATATTAGAATGATCATAATGTTTCTAAAAAATTCAGTTACTTTAAAATATGTTCAAACAGTAAACAGTTATGTAAAATAGTAAAAATATTTCACAATTTTAGGCTTGGTAAGCAGAAGAGACTTCTTTAAAAAAAATAAACAAATCTTACTGTTCTAAAACTTTCATATTTTGCATGAAACATTTAGCATTAACTTGTTTTTATAAAGCATAATAAGAACAAATATGGATCTCTAAGATGTCTATTTATATATATAGGAAATGAGAGGTTTTTATATTTATTAGATGATGATTAAGATGCTAAATATCTAATCTCTGTGCAGAAGAAGACACTATTTGGGATTATCAGCACCACCTTTGATACCCGAAAAAGTCCCTCCTTTCCCCGGACCGGGACACTATGACATAGTGAACTACAATCGTCCCGTCAAACACATGGTGTCCAGCGCTGCCTTCCTATCTGGGACAAACAGGCATATGCAGGAGGTCAAAGGACAGGATATACCTGGTCCAGGTAACACTGCTTCATGTAAAAATAAAGCGTTTACTTATTTTATTCGCCGTTTTAACTTTATTGAATGTTTCTGTCATCTCCTCACAGGTTTCTATGAACCCACAGTCCTTTCCAAGACATCGTTCTTGTATAATCCTGCAAAACTGTGGATTCCAGCTTAAACAAATGTCATTTAGTAAAAAAAAAAAATACTTAACGAATATAGATTTTAATAAATATTTGTGTTATTTAAATGGTCAATCGCTGTAATATTATTTTTTATTTGAATGTTACGTCAAATTATCTGTAATCACAAGTAAAAAGATAACTCTGCGATTATCTGAATATTCAAGATTCTATGAACCAACATTAGACATAATATTTGACATAATATTTAACAATATTAGACATAATAGTTGTGTAATTCTGTAAAAAAAAATACATCCGCTTAAATAAGCTTGTTTTTGAGTAAGTTTTTTTAAAAAGATACGTATGTTGCAACATAGGCTCATTCTGAAAACGTCCCCCTATATACATTTCTAGAGATCGCGAATTATGTAGCCAGAAGTACGTATGGTGGCATTTTATCTTTAAAACGAACGCTACAGGGTGGTATGATGCTGTTCCTTTTCACGCTTACCAGCAGACCGATTACCTCCATATGGACGGCTTTCCGGCTGTTATCAGTTTGTCCAGTAGCTCGCCATGTACTTGAGACGCAGAGAGGAGTTGACCACGACGACGGTGTTCGACGGTGTTCAGGCAAAGAACGGTTCCAGAAAGCGGGTAAAACAAAAACAGAAGCCAAAAGATAAAATAAACAAGTAAATAACAGGGTGAGAATGTGGTAAAATTTTAAAACGTGGCTTTTCTGGTGGATTCGCAAAAACAAAAACTGCAAAAAAACGTAGCTCCTGGGATGTATTGGGCACAGAAATGTATATAGTGGTACGTTTTCAGAATGAGCCTGGGTTGATATTTTAAGTATTCATGTGCTACTGTGGCGACGCGGTGGCGCAGTGGGTAGCACGTTCGCCTCACAGCAAGAAGGTCGCTGGTTCGAGCCTCGGCTGGGTCAGTTGGCATTTCTGTGTGGAGTTTGCATGTTCTCCCCGTGTTCGCGTGGGTTTCCTCCGGGTGCTCCGGTTTCCCCCACAAGTCCAAAGACATGCAGTATAGGTGAATTGGGTAAGCTAAAATTGTCCGTAGTGTATGTGTGTGAATGAGTGTGTATGAATGTTTCCCAGTGATGGGTTGCAGCTGGAAGGGCATCCGCTGCGTAAAACATATGCTGGATAAGTTGGCGGTTCATCCCGCTGTGGCGACCCCAGATTAATAAAGGGACTAAGCCGAAAAGAAAATGAATGAATGAATGTGCTACTGTTTCATAAAATAGTTGTCTCAAAAATAATGTAATTTTTAGGTTTTGTTTTATTATGTCATAGTTTATCATATTATTATTATCATTTTTTATATCAAATAAGAATGATCTCAAATTGATGCAAGAAAGAAATGTGTATCATAAAAGAGAATCATAGGTCAAGGGTTTTCCTAAATCATTTCATGAAATGAATCATTTAACAAACTATTGTCAACTAAATACTGAAAACAATAATTCTTGTTCCGTTTTACTCATTTTTCCCAAAAATTGATATTAATATGAATCTTTTTTTAATATTATATTTTAAGGATTTTCTAAATGGGTATCATTTAAAGAGTTATTGTCAACTAATTATCCTAATTAGATTTGAGGTTTTATTTTTTAAAAATCATTAAAAAAATAAAAATAATAATTTTAATATAATTTTGACTATTTTTATATATTTTTTTATTTTAGTAGTTTTTTGTAATTATTATTTTATACATAGTTGTTAGGAAATTTGTTCAAAGAAAGCCTTGACTATATAGTTGCTTTTGAACTTCCACAGTCAAGTCTACCATGATCTGAACGAATCAAAGCATTCTCAGAACCACTGAGTAACTTTTGAACAGCTGAAAGTACTCCAAAGCTTTGATCCCTCAGCTGCTGATCCTGGACCTGCTGGACGGTGAACATGAACAAAGTCTCTTTAAGCATTCTATAGTGATTTATTCTATGCGGCACGGTGGCTCAGTGGTTAGCACTGTCGCCTCACAGCAAGAAGGTTGCTGGTTCGAGTCCCGGCTGGGTCAGTTGGCATTTCTGTGTGGAATTTGCATGTTCTCCCCATGTTGCCGTGGGTTTCCTCTGGATGCTCCGCTTTCCCCCACAGTCCAAACACATGCACTATAGGTGAATTGGATGAACTAAATTGACCGTAGTGTATGAGTGTGTGTGTGTGTGTGTGTGAATGAGAGTGTATGGGTGTTTCCCAGTACTGGGTTGCAGCTGGAAGGGCATGTAAGACATATGCTGGATGAGTTGGCGGTTCATTCCGCTGTGGCGACCGCTGATAAATAAAGGGACTAAGCCGAAGGAAAAGGAATGAGCTTTAGGAAAACCATCATGGCTAATTTAAGATAAGATTATATTGTCCAACTGCATCCTCACAAGAAGCGTCAGCTCTAAAAAAAAAAGTATAATTTGATCAGATTTTTACAAGATCAGTATGATATCTGCACATGATAAAGAGAAGCTGAAATGAACAATGGTGAGGTCAGCATGTGAATATATTCACAGCTGTTGATGGGGGCGGTCAGAACAGCTGCAGGGTTTGAGATATCAGCAACAGGCGACAAACGGACATTACTGCACTCCTATTACTACAAAACACTTCTAGTATACACTGTAAAAAGCGATTAGCTGACTTTACTTAAAAAATTAGTAAACTGCCTTAAAATGATTAAGGAAATGAACTGTGCATAATTATAAAAATTAAGTTAAATAGTTAAGTAAGTTGTAACAGAAATACTTTACATTTTTTAAGTCACTTTTCAGGCTTGTTTTTTTAAGTAATTTTTTTACAGTGTAGCATTTCAAATCTGACATATTTGACTTTCAGGGAAAATAAAAATAATGTTTACCAACTGCTTGGATATATTCATTGATTTTCTTTTCGGCTTAGTCCCTTTATTAATCTGGGGTCGCCACAGCGGAATGAACCGCCAACTTATCTAGCATACGTTTTACGCAGTGGACGCCCTTCCAGCTGCAACCCAGCACTGGGAAACATCCATACACACTAATACACACATACACTACGGACAATTTAGCCTACCCAATTCACCTATAGCGCATGTCTTTGGACTTGTGGGGGAAACCGGAGCACCCGGAGGAAACCCACGCGAACACGGGGAGAACATGCAAACTCCACACAGAAACGCCAACTGACCCAGCCGAGGCTCGAATCAGCGACCTTCTTGCTGTGAGGCGAACGTGCTACCCACTGCGCCACCGTGCAGCCACACTGCTTGGATATATTGGAATATTTCTAAAAATGTCATCTTTAAAGAAATTAATGGTTCAGTTAAGTATGAATGTATTAAAGATATTTAAAAAGGTTAAAGATATATAAAACATTATACAATAAAAATGACTTGGCAGCTTACATTTTTAAGTTGAAAATACTTAGACTTTAAGTCATTTAACTTACATTGCATTAAACTGACTTAGCTAAATCTTGTATATCTTGTATATCTTGTAAGCTAAATCTTGTAATCAAGTTGAAATGTGGTTAACATAAGTTAAATTAACATCAAAACAAGCATGCCTTCATTACTTACTGATTATTTAATTTATTACAGTGCTTTTATGCAAAAATATAAAGCAGTTCTGTACATCAATAATAATATTTCTAGCGCAGCAAAAAATGAACCGCCAACTTATCCAGCATTTTTACGCAGCAGATGCCCTTTCAGCTGCAACCCAGTACTGGGAAACACCCATACACACTCATATACACACACACACACACACTCATACACTACAGCCAATTTAGTTCATTCAATTCAATTTAGTTTCCCGGAGGAAACCCACGCCAACACGGAGAACATGCAAACTCCACACAGAAATGCCAACTGACCCAGCCGGGGCTCGAACCAGCATCCTTCTTGCTGTGAGGCGACAATGCTAACCACTGAGCCACCGTGTCGCCCCAAACTAAATCAGACGAAAAATATTAAGTTAAACTTTGTATAACTTAACAAAATTTAGTTAAAGCAACATTAAGATATTTGTTGTCTTGACTTTTTGTCATTACATTTTTTACAGTATAAAAGTGCTATTAAATAGCAAATAAACATTCCGGATGAATCATTTCATACATAATGTTGACTTTGCTCATAGCAGGTCATAGACTGACGCCACAGAGGACATTTTCAGGTCATGACCGTCTGAAATCCCCTCAAAGATTTTAGCATTGTTCGGATGAGCACAGACCTCCACACCCTCAACAGCTGTTGTACATCACCACTGACCCAGGATCAGCTGAAACACATCACTCACTTCATCATAGAATAAATCATTCAGTCATTAATTTTCCTTGAGCTTAGTCCCTTATTTATCAGGGGTCGCCTCAGCGGAATGAACCGCCAACTATAACACCCATTCACTTCCCCATTCACACACATACACTACGGCCAATTTAGCTGATTCAGTTCACCTATAACGCATGTGTTTGGACTGTGGGGGAAACCGGAGCACCCGGAAGAAACCCACGCCAACACGGAGAGAACATGCAAACTCCACACACAAATGCCAACTGGCCCAGCCGGGGCTCGAACCAGCAACCTTCTTGCTGTGAGGCGAATGTGCTACCCACTGAGCCTCCGCGCCGCCTCCTAACGTTCATCTACCACAAAAAAACAAATCATCTGCTCACTTTAATGATCTGTTTGTTAAGCACAATAAGAAATGTTTGCAGAGAATGAAAGTTGTCCCCTTTTGAAGTTGATGTTAATTAAAACTAACAACAGTTTTTCTTTTCTTTTTTTGTTCTTAATAAGAAAGCTTAAATAAAATAAAGGGAGCAATTTATTTATGTTTTTAGATGCAGACTGAGTGGCATACAGTAGGGATTGTTAGCTGTGGAGTATTGATAAAAAAATTTATTAGCACTTTTTTGTTACAGTTCTATAATTACTGTAATATTCATTCATTCATTTTCTTTTCGGCTTAGTCCCTTTATTAATCTAGGGTCGCCACAGCGGAATGAACCGCCAACTTATCCAGCATATGTTTTACACAGCGGATAACCTTCCAGCTGCAACCCAGCACTGGGAAACACCCATACACTCTCATTCACACACATACACTACGGACAATTTAGCTTACCCAATTCACCTACAGCGCATGTCTTTGGACTTGTGGGGGAAACCGGAGCACCCAGAGGAAACCCACGCCAACACGGAGAGAACATGCAAACTCCACACAGAAATGCCAACTGCCCCAGCCGAGGCTCGAACCAGCGACCTTCTTGCTGTGAGGCAACAGTGCGAGCCACTGCGCCGCCCATTACTGTAATAATTGGTCTATTTTATGGTGTCATTGCTAAAGTGCAACTATTCATATAACTACTGAGTAATATTAATTGTAATTACATGTAATTACAATATGGTTAGGGTTAGGATGCAGGTTAGGTTTAGAGATAGTTGCATGTAATAATGTCTAATTAATTGTAATGTACACTGTTAATTTCCTGTAGAATCTACAGGAACAGTAACAGTAAAAACCCCATTAATTTTGGGGTGAACTATCCCTTTAATACCTATAGTTCATCTCTTTTTTGAATTAGCAGACCACATTAGGAGATTATTTTTGATGTGAGACTTGCACCAATTATATAAATACTCAAAAACCCAATTTATGATTTCTGGAAAGCAGAGCAAACCTGACCGCATTCTCACCTATGTGGCCACAACAAAGCCTCTTTTTATCACATCTGCGTCGCTCTCCATGGCAGCGAGACATGATTTTAATAAGGGTAAGTAATGAGTGCGCCATCACGCCGGATACACATCCCCAGGCTTCAGGCCTATACAGATCCCAATTGTTTAACTAATGACTGATTGGATCTACATTTATCTCGAAATTGGCCGCGAGCGTGGACTCAAAGCAGTCTGAGAAAACTCTCCGCCTGACTGCATTGCATGCGGTTTTTGACCTCTGCATTATTTTTATGTGTTCTCTAGCTGATGGCTTTTATGCCTCGTGGGTTTTTTAACCATTTGATTGATTTTGTTTTGAAAATTTAGGTTATTCGCATAAATGTTAGTGGTTTGGTGGCAGTTATGCTCCGCTGGTATTGTTGGCAGGGTTTTATCAGTGGTACCAGATGGCTGATTTGCTTCGTGCTGTTATAATGGCCTGATTTCAGCTCTTAAAAGCTGTAGTTAAAGCATTAAATAAGACCAGACTCACACTGGTTAACACATGATCCAGTAAAGTTGGAACTGTAAGGATGTTTTCTGCAGTGTCAAACTAATGCGGTCTTAGTTATAAGGGTCTTTGACTGGTGCTGAATGAATATGGGTAATTTTAGTATGTTCATAGTAATAAGCGTCTGGTTCTTGAGCATTGTCTGCAATAGATAGTTTTAACCCTTTAACTTGCACTCTAAAAGAAACAAACAAACACTTTCTTTGGTAAAATTGCGTTCCTGACAACACATTAAGCTAACTTTGAGTTTTTGTGTTTTTATCATGACCTATGGAATGGACAAAATGTCTACCAGGCAGTTACGATGCATTGTAAAGGGTTGAAGAAATATTAATAAAATGGCTATCTGACTTATTTTAAGGAAGAGTTGGTATATAAATGGATGCAATATTAATTTATTGCAGTTGTTTTGTTAGTTTGAGATAAAATGGGCAGCCTGCTCATTCTTTATTTACCAGTTTAATCTATTTGTATTTATAATGAACAATACAAAAATATGGACCTGCACTACTTATGTTAAAATTAAAGTTATGATTAAAAATGACAATATTTTTATTGGAAATTTGAAATGTTCAGATTTTATAGAGTAAAACAAATATTTTAATCATTGGTACGTCCAGAGAAACAGAGAATTTACAGGTGGTATTTTAATATTTATGCTTTTTTTTATATATATATATATATAATACCATTAACTAGAAGAATGCAAATGTGGTTTAGATTAATCATATTAAATAAAGGCTTTATACACTGACATCTGGCCCCACAACTTGCCAACATCTGTCCAAAAGCACACTGAAGTGGTGGGTATTTACTAAAAAACTATTATTATGTTATTACTAATATTATTAACAATATTTAAATTCAATTACTATACATTCTTAAGACTAACCTACTAACACTTTTGTCTTTTGCCGGTCCACCAGGTCATAGTGATTTGATGACATTTGAAATTTGGCATCCACCTCAGTCTTCCAGTGGGACAAATTAAAGGACGTGTGCCCGTATGCCTCCATCACTGCCGCAGATCCCGCTTTCACAAACCAAAAGGGGGAGCAATGCCGCGAAATCCTATAAACATTCGTTTTCGTTTACTACACAGGAAAACAAGATTTAAAATTAAATTAATGATGTACAGTAGACTTATAAAAATATAAATAGTCTATATAAGCATAAATAACATTTTCATATGTGCCACCTCTATTTCCTTCGTCCCCCATTTTAGCGATTGGTACGGTCCAGTGGATAGGCAGAGACCGTCCCGCATAGAGCGGCTGTATTCAGCGAGCGGCTGCTGTGTGGTGGCCCGGATTTGGGCCCCCCTCTTTTTCTATCTTTAGTTTTCACAGCTGAGATTACACGTTTCAGTGGAAATAGCGAAATTAATCAATCGTCGATCGCGAATGTGTTTTAGTTGAGCTCAACCGTTTGTCATTGATCAGATTTAAAGGGCCACCGCACCGGGTGTGTTCCTAACTGGGAGTTCCTCTTTTTTACACGTCTCTTTTGGACCCTGTAATGGAATGACTGACTGAAAACCATGAACAAAATGGAGAACAAAGCTCTAGAGAGCAGCTTTGAAGAAAAACTGACGCTGTCAGACAAAGGTATGTACAACTGAAATGAAGAAATACGCAGAAAAACTCTCTCAAGACCCTGGATAGCGTTAAATGCACGAGCGGTCAAAGTATTTCCGAAGAGTCTTAAATCATACGCATGTTCTCAGTCCTTTTACATTCTGTATGGGTACAATAATATGTTTATAAAGGTTTCTTTGCCACCTGTCGTTAAGAAAACGATAAAAGTAGCGGCCCAGTTGCGCGTGACCTGGATAACGGCTTTTCGCATTTCTGTGAGGAAAAATTGGCGTTTGTCAGGGCATTTATAATATTGTATCTTACATGGTTTGAAGAATATATTAGTCGTTTTATTGATAAGTTCATTATATCTGTTGATTAAACATCTGCACGAGTGTTTTCATGGATTTAAGCGCAGTGCCGGTGTGCGCAAAAACAGCCACGCGCACGTCTGATCATTATTTCCCGTTATACCTGTCTATTACAGTCCTTATTACGCAGCACTATGAAGGTTTTCGTTATTGCCCTCACGATTGTCCATCTATCGCCTCATGATGAAGATAAACATGGTTAAAACTGAAAATATATTATTAAATATATTTTATGATTATAAATTCATCTTCTACGATTTTATCAAATACAGTGAAGAATTCTTGATTTAAATAATGTTATATAAACATATATAAGATCTGAGGTAAACAGGAAGTGTGTCAGACAATATTAACTTGCCTTCCATGCATGAAGACGAAAACATTGGACGTATGTTCATCTTAAAATAAAAAATAGAATGTGTTTTAAAAACTGTACATTGGATATTTGAAATGATCTTTGAAGTATTGTGGTAGATCGGGGCTTGAATCCCAGAGGCTGCTGGTTCAAATCCCATAAGACATCATTTAGGATCTATAGCTATTTTGTCCTTGAGCATGGCATTTATCCTCTGGCTCCTCATAATGCTCTGTAAGCTGCACTGAATGAAAGTGTCTTCTGAAATCGGATGCAATCCCTTCTTTACAAGGTTTTACTTGAGTCTTTCTCATAAATCACCTTTTATGGCAAGGTCAGATGCCTCCTCCAGATGTGTTGCAGGTAGAGCAATGTCAAATCAGAATGCTTAAGAAAATATAGTCATTATCTTTCAAGATCCACACATTCCTGTCTCCCAATGTTTTTTTAAAGCCTGCATGGATTTAAGATGTACCATTTTATGAGGTTATTTTTGAACCAGCATACAGTGTACGCTTGAGTGGTGCAAAATTGTAATAATCCACAAAAGAGGAGGAATCTCAGTAGTGTAAACACATTCCTGTACGATGACTGTTATAGTGACAGAGAGACGTCATTCTTTTAACTTTTGACATGCATCAGTAGTCGGGTTTCCATCTTTATATGAAGCAATTTTTGTTTGTGCGTTTTCAGCAAGATGTTAGAGAGGCTCAATATAGTATTGGTAACCTAGTAACCAAAAGTAAACAATGCAAGCATAACAGAGGTTGGTGTAATTTTTGCTACATCAGAGTTTATTTGGTAAACGCATTTCTATCTTTCGTTATTTGCGATAATACTTTTTGCACAAATCCAAAACCATTACCAAACGATAAACAAACATTCACCACATGATAAACAAATAGGTCAATATTGTATTAGCTTTACTTATTTTTTTGTTCCATTAAGATTTTTTAGCACATTACATTTAATTACACTTTATCCCAACCAAAAATCGTAAAAAAGCAAAAAACATAAAAGCTTATATTTGCAAAAAAGGATTTGTATTCAGAATAAAGCATTTCTGTCACTCGTTTTTCAAAGTTTGCAAAAAAAGAAAACATCCCAAATGCAAAATTAGGGGCCGATCACACCGTACGCGGTTTTTGCGTTGAGAGGTGCATCTTTTGAATGGTTTACTAATGGTCGCGAGCGTTGTGCGCGCTGCTTATGCGCCCTGCGTGCCTCACGTTTTAACCGCCTGCTGTGCCTCGCGTTTTTGCCGTTGAAAAAAGTCAACTCTGTGCGGAAAAAGCGCGTTACATCAGTCACATCTTTTTCATTCTCCAATCAAATGAAAGCAGAGGTGGGGTTTCTGTTGAGGTGACAGCAGTGTTTGTGTTGTCAACTACAGAGACTTTTAAAGATGGAGGAGAGACTAGTGGTCGCTGTTTCAAGTTATCCAGAACTGTATGACTTGAAAATGCAAATCTTGAAAATCACAATATTATTGAAACATTACAACTATAACAATATCAACAACAACACTCTCGCACAATACGCAGCTGATTCAGTCGTTTTCTAGTGACATACAAAGCGTACCGCACTTCTTTTTTTGTCAACAAAAAAGGCAGTGAGGTGTGCCTCACGTTTTTGGAACGTAAAAGCGCATTCGGTGTGATCCACCCCTTAAGTGTGTTTCCATCAAGATGTTAGAGTGTCCGACTGTAGTATTGGTAACCTAGCAACCGGCAGTAAACAATGCAAGCATAATGGAGGTGGGTGTAATGTTTGCTACATCAGAGATTATGCATTTCCATCTTCCATTATTCACATTAACTCTTTTTTCGGACAAATACAAAACTACCTCAAGCTAACGTAATTTTTAATTAATTTTTTTGCAAATTAAGTGATTATTAATTTGAAATTTGTCATTTCTATCACTCATTTCTAATGTGATACTTCAAAATGCACATTAACACAGGGTGATGCAAACCCAGCTACTGTAAACTACAACCTAGCAACACCCTAGCAACCATGTAGAAAGGCACTAAATACCACTGAAACTTTTTCAGCATCCCGAGGCAGAGTTTTGCATTGTTAAGTAATATTATTCTACCATTCTTGTGGCTTTTTTAAAGTCTCTTTCTTTCATTGTAATTGACCATATTCAGTTCCTTCCACATTTTTAGCGGTATCAGTTATTCATATCCTGTGACTGCTAAGCTGCCCGTAGATCAGTCGCAGCTGTATGTCTCACACCTTGGGCCATTTGAGTCATGGACACCAGTGTGGCATTATTATCAGCTCTGATGGAGGCCTGAGGCTCAGAGAGAGAGACAGGCCCGAGAATCCTCAGTATACAGCAACATTGATTGCTTTGTAGTGAGTGTTTTGGGCGCAGGACCAAGACTTTCCAAGACTGAACTTGTTCAAAGGGACACTGTTTCCCCATCACAGATCTCTCTACAAAGACTATCAGGTTTTCTGTCTCAGACACTGAGAATAAAAATAAATGTACTGTAATAAATGTTTTATTATAGTTCGTTATATATGTATTATTCAATAAAGGCAAGGCAAATGCAGAAAACTTATTTATTTTGTTAGATGTTTAATTCGTGATTTCCTATAATAGCTGGAAATTAACACATTATAATAATTGTACATTTTTTATTCATTTTTTGTATTTATTGCTATTGTGTCAGATTTAGATTTTTGCCATTTTTGACAACTTTTTAAAAGCGTTTTTTATTCCATTTATTATAGTTCATTACAAATTTATTATTCAGTAAACTATGCAAGTGAGGCCAGAAGTTCACATTTTTATATAAGAAATTATAGATATTTTCATGTAGATTTTTAATTTGTGATTTCCTATAATAGCATGGAAATGAACACAGTATTAATAATGTTACATTTTATTATTTTTTTTACATTATTGCTATTGTGTCATATTTAGATTTTTGCAATTTGTAAAAACTTTTTTTAAAGCGTTTTTTTTATTATTTCATTTATTATAGTTTGTGGTGTTTCCCAGTGATGGGTTGCAGCTGGAAGGGCATCCGCTGCGTAAAACATATGCTGGATAAGTTGGCGGTTCATTCTGCTGTGGCGACCCCTGATTAATAAAGGGACTAAGAAAATGAATGAATTAATTAATTATAGTTCGTTACAAATTTATTATTCAGTAAACTATGCAAGTCGGGCAAGAAGTTCACATTTTTACCCAAAAAATCGTAGATATTTTTATGTAGATTTTTAATTTGTGATTTCCTGTAATAGCTGGAAATTAAAACAATATTAATAATGTTATTTTTATTAATTTCTTTAAATTATTGCTATTGTGTCAGATTTAGATTTTTGCAATTTTTGAAAACTTTTTTTAAAGCGTTTTTTTTTTTATTCCATTAATTATAGTTTGTTACAAATTTATTGTTCAGTAAAATATGCAAGTCAGGCCAGAAGTTCACATTTTTACCCCAAAAATTGTAGTTATTTTTATGTAGATTTTTAATTTGTGATTTCCTATAATAGCTTGGAAATGAACACAGTATTAATAATGTTACATTTTATGAATATTGTCACATTATTGCTATTGTGTCAGATTTAGATTTTTGCAATTTTTTGCAACTTTATTAAGCGTTTTTTTATTATTTCATTTATTATAGTTCGTTACAAATTTATTATTCAGTAAACTATGCCAAGTCAGGCAAGAAGTTTAATTTGTGATTTCCTATAATAGCTGGAAATGAATACAGTATTAATAATGTTACATTTGATAAATTGTTTTATTTATTGCTATTGTGTCAGATTCAGATTTTTGCCATTTTTAAATCCATTTAACTTTATACCAATAATTTAGAGACATATTTAAATCAGCATCATTTGCAAATGTTTACTCGTCTATATTTTACAAAGCTTAGACCTTTGCAAAACTATTTCAAAAATAAATTGAAATTGAGTCAAAAACCATTAAAGGGCCTTTATGTCTTTTAGAACAGGCCTTAATGAGAAAATCTGTGAGCTTTATTTCCTGTGGGATGAGGTTATTGTCTGTGTTAGTAATGCATGACGTGGATATTTTCATTCTCAGACACTCAGAGCCGATGACGAAATATTTCCTGCCTTTTTTCCCCCAAGAGGTCTTGGAGGGCTTGGAAATTTCGATATCTGTCCAAAGTGGCCAGCTCATCAGACTGAGCGTGATTCATGCAACAGGATTTATACATAGGCCAGCATGATGATATTGCCCAACAGTTTGTGAAAACAAAAAATAAGCATTTTTTTACTCTGTAAAATGTGACTAGTTGATTTTACTCAGAAAAGTGAGTAAAGCTGTTGCCTTAAAATCATTAGGTACACTCAGAAATTACTTTTATTGCTTGTTCAATCTACTTGTTTAATATGAGTTGAATCAACACAATTCTTAAGTTTTTTTTGGAGGACAACTTAATTGTTTTATGTTCAATCCACTTAAATTTGTAAAAATGATTAAATTAACTTAACCAATTTGTGTTGAGACAACATGAAGGAATTGTGTGGAACCCAGCATTTTTTACAGTGTAAAGGAACAATGTGCATAATTATAAAAATTAAGTTAAGTCAACTTGACAGTTCCAAGTTACAATGGGTTTACTCAATTTTTTAAGTAAAGTCAACTTGTCGCTTTTTACAAATTTTTTATAACAAAGTACTCACTCAAAAAAGCTGCTTGTTCAAACTACTTAAAATTGTAACATTATAAAATAAGCTTAAACAACACAATTATTGAGTTTTTTTTTGGACAACTTAATTATTTTATGTTCAATCCACTTAAATTTGTAAAAACTTAAAAGTCAACCTAATTCCTTCATGTTGTCCCAACACAAATTGATTGTGTGGAACTAGTGCTGCACAATATATCGTTTCACCATCGAAATCACAATGTGATCACCCACAATAGTCACATCGCAGGATTTGCAATGCTAAGTCTGTATTCTAATATATCATTTGCATGTGATTTTAAAAGCATTCAGGGATAAGAAATTGTAGTTTATAACTTTAATAATGATTAATTTTATTGAAGTATTTGAATTTTTATTATTCAATTCCAGTACCTGAATATTGTTAGACTCAGAAAACGATAAAACACTTTGTTTCAATTGTAACGTTTTCTTTATTGTGTTTATCTATGCTTTTAATTAGTTTATTACATTATATGCAGATGCACTTCCCTACAGAATCATCCCGTTCGATCTAAAATTATTAATTGTTTCCAAATAGAGATATTCAAGTCATCTGAGGAAATTGTATTCATATCGCAATATATATCGCAGAATAATAAAATATCACAATGTTACATTTATTTAATATCGTGCAGCCCTATGTGGAACCCAGCATTTTGTACAGTACAGTGTGTGACTATAGCAAACCTTACAATTTAAATATCCTGAAAAGCATCCAGAGGATATTGTTGCTGTATTTTAATCATATAAATCTGCAAATCAAGCACATGTTAAATATAGAAAAGCCCAAGTTTTACTTCTGCTTTCAGTCGAAAATAAAGTAGTCGTTTTACCAGATTTCATACATCATGCACTGTAAATAATGCTGGGTTCCACACAATTCCTTCATGTTGTCCCAACACAAAATTGATTATGTTAACTTGATCATTTTTACAAACTTAAGTGGAATGAACATGAACAAGAAAACCTTAAGAAAATCAGCAAAAGTCATTTTTTGAGTGTGGCAGTCAGTGTCCGCACGTAGCCATGACCATTTTCCAGCATAATGCTCTTATATGCGAGTAGACAAAGTAATGAGGGGATGACTCTATTTTTGAAGGAGTCTTTGGCAGGAGCTGCGTGTCATAACCGTGTGGGAAGACGGAAAAGGAAAGGGAGGAGGAAGGAATAGAGAGGATTGAAACAGCAGCGTGGAAGGATTTCATTTGGACGTGAGATGTTTGTTTCTTGAGGCCCGAATCTGAAGGTTTATGTGGGCGGAAGAGCAACAAAATGGGAGAGAAAAAAGACAATCTGCCTAGGAACAGCCTTATTGGAAAATGTATGTTTCTAATAGGATTTGTTTGCTCACTTAATTTCAGAAATTGAATATTTTGGGATAACGACTATTCAGACTACCTTAGCAACCAGATGTAATGGTTGCTATCCTTCTCTTTTTTTGTATAGTGCATAGTTTTAAGTTGCTGATGTCTCTTCTTCAAATCAACATTAGTATAGATCAATAACTTTTCAAAAGGGTCTAGTACAATATATCTTAATTGAATTAATTGGAATTAATTTGTGTAGTGTTTATCAAAATAATTATTGTTTTAAAGAAGCTTTACAAAATGTGCACATTTTTGCATTACAATCAAATTGGGAAAAGTTAAGGTTATTAGTTACCAAATCTTTATAAGTTACTAATAAGTTCAAAGTATTTGAATTGTCCAGTGATTTCATCAAACATTTAGACATCCATCCAACTTTTCCAATTCATTCATTCATTCATTTTCCTTCGGCTTAGTCCCTTTATTCATCAGGGGTCGCCACAGCAGAATGAACTGCCAACTTATCCAGCATATGTTTTATACAGCGGATGCCCTTCCAGCTGCAACCCAGTACTGGGAAACACCCACACACACTCATTCAAATACATACACTACGGCCAATTTAGTTTGTTCAATTCACCTATAGCGCATGTGTTTGGACTGGGGGGGAAACCAGAGCACCCAGAGGAAACCCACGCCAACACGGGGAGAACATGCAAACTCTACACAGAAATATCAACTGGCCCAGCCGGGACTCGAACCAGCGACCTTCTTGCTGTGAGGCGACAGTGCCAACCACTGAGCCACCGTGTTGCCTCCTTTTCCATATATGGTGCTTTTAAGAACCATACTGGATCAGCGAATGTTTATGTATTTTCCCCCAATTTAAAAATTTTGTTATTCTTTAAAAAAAATTCTGGACTTAATCTTAGTCTTCATGGATTGAATATATTTTTGTCATGAAAAATATGTCCAGTGAAATTAAATGAATTACAAGTTAAATACTAACAAAGAAATCAGAATGACCTGGATGTCCTTTTTACCTTATCAGACTTCTCAACGGCCTCTTAAAGGGATAGTTCCCCCCTCATCAAACTGTTTGAGTTTGTTTCTGGACACAAATACACTGAGGAATGTGATGAAAAACAGCCAGTGACTGCCATGGTATTTTTTGTTGCTACTATGTCAATGCCAATGGCAACAATGTAAGAAATTCTTGCTGCCTTTACTTTTTTTTGTTGAATACAAATAACTTTTCTAGTCAACTTACATCAAACAAACAGACTAAAAATACTAAGCCAAACTTTGTATAAATCTGTATTAACCTGATTAACGTGTTAAAATAATTTAAAGCAACATAAAATATTGGTTGTCTTGACTTTTTGTCATTACATTTTTTACAATTGTTTGTATTACTTTCCAAAAATTACTCAAAATATCTTATTTGTGTTCAACAAAAGAAACAAACTCATAAAATCACTTGAGTATGACTAAATAATGAGGATATTTTCATTTTTTCCCATTTAACAAGGTTAAGAAGCAATAGACAGACAATGAAGACATCATAACATGGAGAAACACCATAATTTGACTCTCTGCTTATCCCTAAGCTCAAAATAATGGGGTGCACTGATGTTTTAGACCCATTAACTGCACCTTAAAATGACAGCATATCGTCTTAATCTACAGTCCTACTTCAATAATGTAGCTTAGCGTATGCAGAACTCTACAAATCAGGATCTAGTTTTTGTTGGCAAAACTGTTTCGTCGCGACAGCTGAAATGTAAACAAAGTGAGAACTTGTGCGATTAGATCACGTCTTCGCTGTTGCACAATGACTTTGTCTTGGCGGCAGGAAAACAGGGGAAATCTGTCTCCCATCTTACGTAAGCAGGGCGTGCCAATTCCTTGAGACAAAACATGAGAAAACAGGATCCCCTCACGGGGCAGACGATTTTAAACAAACCCAAGTGAAGCTGTGTTTACCAACATATACAGAGCTGAAAAATGAGGTCACACTTTAACTTCTGAATAATGCATTTCATTGTTGGTGTGTTGAGGCAGTGCTTTTATGTATGCTAATGTATGCAGCTAATTTTTTTTCTAATTAGACACAATGAATGATACGTCCTTAGGGTGCAGTTTCTATTATATTCAAGCCTGTGGCACTTTGGCAAACTTAACTCAGCACTTTCTGAACGTTGGTTTCCTTTCCTCAGACCAAAAGGGATTTTCAGATTTTTCACACTGAACTTTGACAGAATTGTGGAGCATTGAAAAGTCAGTTTTAATGCCGTCTGAGCTTTCTAATGCTATATAAATCCTCTGAGGGGGTGTTTGTGTTGTTGAAGTGAACTTTTTTTTTTTTTGACAGTGGTTTGTGCATCATCAGTGGTTTTGTTTTGGTCTCCAAAGTTCTAATTGTTATGATCACCAGCGATCTAGCAGTTGCAGATCGCTGGAGGACTACAATTCTGCCACTCAACCGAACTACAACTCCCAGAAGTCATTGCTCCAATCACTCCTGCCACAGCTGATAGTCAACTGGACATTGACACACACACACACAGCTGAAGTTCATCATTGAATGATTACTTGGACGATATGTACACCACACATTCACACAAACTTGGCAGAATTGTAGTTCTCCAGCGATCTGCAACTGCTAGATCGCTGGTGATCATAATAATTATATTGTTCATAAATGAGGAATTTTGCTTGTACTATTAAAATATTTAATCATTATTTTGATATTAGTCACAACAGGTCATGCATGAAATAATTGTACTTAGTGGTGGGCAAAGTGAGGCTTCATGAAACACTGAAACAGTTGAGGCATATGTGTCGAAGCTTCGAAACGTTTTGAAACCCATCTCTACAGGGACACCTAGTGGTAATTTTTTCTGTATTGCTCTGGAACAGCTTCAGCAAAGAAACAGTTAAGCAAATGGAGGTATTAAAACCCAAGTTGTGTAACTGAGGTTTCAAGTGATATAGTGAAGCGGTGAGAGTTCAAGACAGAGAAGCATGCAGAGATAATGGTTTCGAATCAGGGTAGTGCAGCTGTAGATGTCCGACCCTGTCAGACAAACGCAGATTCGTCAGGTCTCGAAACGCTTCTGAAATGACCGATGCTTTCAATCGCTTTAGTCATGTGACCTGGTGTTTCGAAATACTTTTGTCAATTAACCTGGTTGTTTCGATTCACCTTATTCACGTGACCTGCGTGTTTCGGATCATGCTTCGGTGCAGTGTTTCGAAACACTTGTGCTTCGGGATCTCGACACTGTGTCGAAATGTCAGTTTCACGTCAGCCATCCCTAATTTTACTCAGGTAAAGAAGTTATGTTTGGCATGACAAAATGCTTAAATCATCTTAACTATTAAACAAATATGATGCAGTTTTTATTGGTTTTCTTATTTTATGATTCAAATCGTGAATTGTTTGATATCTTAATCTAAATTGTCATTTGTGAAAAAGTAGGCCTATACTATAAATATATTTCAATCCCTTGATTAGCTGTCATAAAGGATTTGTTTCAATTTTAATGATGAAAATATTTTGTGCAGTATGCAGTATGAGTTTTTTTTTTGCTCGATCTGTGTGTTTTTTATTATGTCAGAAATTAAACAATGCAAAAAATGCCTGATTTTAAAATAAATTACTCGTAAAGCCAATTTATCGTTTTAAATTTGATCTATATATTTGTAGTACCTAACATTTATTAATATTACAATTTTCTTATTTATAAAAAAAAAAGTATTAATATCCTTAATAAGTAAACATGCTTATTAATATATTAATAAAATTCATATTATATTGCTTATAATGTGCATTAACATTTTTATTTAAGAAAGTTCAGTTCAAAAATTAATTGTGAGTTTAGTCGTATACAAAAAAAATTTGTTTCGACATCATTTAAGTGTGTGTACTGTGTATATTTAATATGTAAACACACACAGGCATGCATATATTTGAGCAAATGTTTATGTTTAGATAAAAAATATGTGTGTATATGATACAAATTATATATAAATTTAAATATCTATGTAACAAAATTGATTTGTATAGTTGTGTTTCTATGGATGTGCGTGTGTCACATATACATAATAAATAGATATAATACACACAGCAAAAAACAAACTTTTATTTTGGATGCGATTAATCGCGATTATTATTAATCGCGATTAATCTTTGTCGATCACTAATTTATTTGCATTTACTGGGGCAGTCGTGGCCTGGTGGTTAGAGTGTTGGACT
This sequence comes from Danio jaintianensis, assembly GCA_903798115.1. Classification (NCBI taxonomy): domain Eukaryota; kingdom Metazoa; phylum Chordata; class Actinopteri; order Cypriniformes; family Danionidae; genus Danio; species Danio jaintianensis. The sequence goes on along the minus strand of CAIGQV010018201.1, from coordinate 2,676,052 downwards.
CGTGATCCGAAGGTTGCTGGTTTGATACTCGGTACCAGCGGGAATTGGGGGTGGGGGGAGTGAATGACCAGCACTCTCCACCACCCTCAATACCACGACTGAGGTGAGTCCCTTGAGCAAGGCACCGTTCCCCCCAACTGCTCCCCGGGCGCCGCAGCATGGCTGCCCACTGCTCCGGGTGTGTGTTTACGGTATGTGTGTGTTCACTAACTGTGTGTGTGCACTTGGATGGGTTAAATGCAGAGCACAAATTCCAAGTATGGGACACCATACTTGGCCACACTACACTTCACTTCACTTCACTTTACTGTAAAAATCTATATGATACAAATTAAATTACAGTGTATTTTAACAGTTACAAATCAGTCTCTCAAAAAACTATAGGAAATTCTTCTGATAAATCTATTCAAAAGGTTTATTTTTAAACATGGTTTGTACTGTATATGTTGCACATAATGTATGTTACCGTTGTTTATTGTGTGATATGAACTTTGTGTGGCGCAAACACAGTCTCAGTTGGTTGACCAGCAGCTGTAGCCGTCAGTGTGTCTTTGACGAGAGGTGTGTGTGTGTGTGTGTCAGAAAGAGAAAACAGTCGTTAGCATGTGCTAGTGAGTGTGTTCACACACCCGTCCGTCGCCTGTCCCACTCTGGTGTAGTCACAGGACTGGCCTGCTAATATTAGCATCACAGCTGCGCTAGTGGGTCTTTGGACCCCTTTGCTCTACATTATTGCTCCATAACACTGATCCAGAAACAGCATTGCCACACCTCAGCAGTCGTAACACAATCTAAAACAGATGCTCCATGCAATTGCTAAGAGAAGCATCTACTGCATTGGCAGCATATGTTGTGATTTCAGAATGACTGAATGTTTTTCCCTGATGGTTTCACATCTGTTGACCTCCAGAATGAATCTTCTCATGTGCTGCAGATCTACATTTTCCGCCCCGAGTGTGTCTGAACAGACCTGTAGGTATTTATAGAGGAGGTCATAAGATGAGCGTAATATTAGCTGCTCTTCACAGAACGCTGCCCGGCCTTCGTTTATATGTTTTAAATATTTAGTCATGGCAGCTTGAGCAGGAAGTCACTTCCGCTTTCATTTTTGGCTTGAATGGAGATTGATAAAATGACCTCAGTATCAAGTAGCTCCTAATGGAAGGAGCATGCAGGGAATTATAGGTGATTTTCCTCCTAAATACGCTACTTTTCTTTCTATTTGAGTGCACTTAGACAATTACTTTGTGTTTAGCAGGTATGTTACTCCAAAAACAGGGTGCATGTGGAGTACTTTGTCATTTGTGAAGCTGGTGGTATGGTAGATTGTTTGTGTTTTTATTCTAAATGGGCATTTTTCTGGTTTTAGTGTGTATTTTTTCTACTGTCATCAGCCAATTTATACTGCTGTATGTCTGCGATTCAGGAATCATGACAGGCAATTACTTTTTATTTAGCAGGTATATTACTCCAAAAACAGGGTGCACACTCAAAAAAAGGACTTTTGCTGCTTGTTCAAACTACTTATTTAAAGTTAAAACAACACAGTTCTTAAGTTTTTTGGCGACAACTTAATTGTTTTATGTTCAATCCAATTAAGTTTGTAAAAACGATGAAGTTAACTTAATCGATTTGTGTTGGGACAATATGAAGGAATTGTGTGGAACCCTGCATTTTTTACAGTACATGGAGTACTTTAACATTTCTGAAGCTGTTTGATCAAAGGGATATGGTAGATTCTTGATATTTATATATATTGTTTTAAACAAACCATTTACATTGTCAAATCCTGGGAATTTCTCCGGTTTTCATAAGTTTTCTTTATTTTTTGTGACTATCATTAGCAATTTTATGCTGCAAAATGTCTGAGATTCTGCAAGGATCAACTCTTATGACAGCCACATCAATCTGCTGTGTATTACATATTCATATCTGTCCTATTCTGCTTCAGTGCACGCTAGACAAGATCTGAGAGAAAAGCATTTATTTGAGAGAAAAACTGTGATATTTTGCTTGATTTTAAACATAATATGCAGTTTTGAGCATGATAGTTCATCTCTTAGATGAATTTCAGAAATTGTAACTGCATTTATAAAACATATGAAAGGCTAGCATCCAGTTCACCACTTTTTTACATATTCTTTACATATTTTATTATTAAAAGGGAATCAGTTCAGGAGTGTAGCATTAAAATGATTAAAGTGGCAGTAAAGACATTTATAATGATGACCTTTCTCTCAAAGAATCCAAAAAATGTATCTGCCTCCACAAAAATATTAAGCAGCGCATCAGTGTTTAACATTGATGATAATAATAAGAAATGTTTCTATTTTTTTTAAATGATTTCTGAATACTGGAATAATAATATAGCTGAATAAAGGATTATTTTCATTCCGTTCTTTGCACAACACCAAATACATACCACAAAAAAACTTAACGCTGTTTATAATTTGTAATCCAACATGCTAGCCTCATCTATCTATCTCCATATGGACAACTTTCAGTAGCTAACTTTGTACGGGGTTGTACTTGTGATGAGATAAAAAAAAAAAAAAATCAAGGTAAATTAAGGTAAAGCTACATTGTTGCAACGCACTTTTCTTTTACGTTTTACTATTTTATTATTACATATTATGTCTTACTATTGGTTGGATTTAGGGAAGGCTTTACATTTACATTTACATTTAGTCATTTGGCTGACGCTTTTATCCAAAGCGACTTACAAGTATTATGCAGAGGCCAATTATCACTGCAGAGCAAACGGGGGTAAGGTGTCTTGCTCAAGGACACTTCAGTCATTGTCTGCTGGCACTGAGATTCAAACCCACAACCTTCTGCTTACAAGTCCAACTCTCAGACCACGACCACGACTGCTTTAGGTCAGTGGTTCGCAAGGCGATCAGTACAACAAGCCCCGCCTTCTCAAGGATATATACAAAAAGGACATGTATCTGAAACGCACAACAAAACTTATGCTAGGTAGCAGATTTTTGATTTGCAGAAATGCAGACAGCACCCTGTAGTGGATATGTCATCTGAAACGTGCAATGAAATGTACCGGAGCAATGTAATTTACATTTCACAAAAATGAAGGCACAGGCACATGTTTCCAACACTGAAAAAAAATGGTTCGTTGGATTTACTAAATTCTTTTTAAGATAAGTGGTTGCAAACAATTTATATTGCTGAATTTAAACAAACAAATTAAGTTGAACATTACTAAATTTAATTTGTTTGTTAAAATTCAGCCCATACAAATAGTTTGCAACCACTTATCTTAAAAAACAAAAGAATTGTAAAACCAATGAATCTTTTTTTTCAGTGAATGACTACATCTCAAAATGTTGAGCATGGCAGTAGGAATATGAATGTTCTGTAAGTAGCTTAGATTAAAAAAAAAACATCTGCCAAATACACATATTTTAATCCGAAAATAAACAGTACATCCAGAAACATGCATTAAGAAAGTCAAAACATTCATTTGATTTCCCTTTGCTGTTGGTGGCTGTGCTGTTGAAAGCAGCTGCCATAACATGAGGAGGGATAGATGTGGGTCACTGCGCATGTAAACAGAGTCACTGTGCTGACATCCTTCATGACCACAGACACAAATACACACTGGATGAGTGTGCATGTATACGTTTGGATGTTCTTTCCATTAAAACCACACTGAGGGCAGCTTTAATGTAGAAGGATCAAATTCCCTTAAATCGGCTTATCTCGTTTCTACTGATCTGAGGTCAGAGGCTGTTAGACGTTTGCTAAAAAAACTTAAATGCTGAATAAATGTGAAGCAATCCAGCATATTCTGATTTATATCATATAAAATAAAAGGTTTGAGATTCGTTGTTCACTGACATTTATTTCATATATTGTTGTATAATTCAAAGTGCTTCACAACATCCATTTTTGTTATGGTTATCCTTATATTTGTAGTATAAATGTTGAACACTTTATTTTAATGTACAGTTCATGCTAATAACAAACTATTAACTAATATTTTTAGCTCAATAAACTACTAATTAACTGCTTATTAATAGTTATTAAGGTAGAAGTGGGGTTTAGGTATAATTAGGGATGTAAAATAAGATCATACTTTATAAGTGCTAATAAACAGTTAATATCATAATAGTTTAATAATAGGCAGGTAATTATTTAAATAATGTACATATAATGCTTGTAATGTTAGTAATATTATTAATATATGTGCCAGTGCTGTCAGATGTTAGTCTGGAGCCATGATTAATCGTTTTTATTATTAATTTATTAGCAAAATTGTTAATTGATTGTTTTTGGTCAAGATTTTTGCAACTTGAATCATTTTTGGGCTAGCAGTGTGAAAACGTTAAACATCAGATAACTTTAAACTAACATTTTGTTAACCTAATGGAAAACCTTTCATGTTTCCAGATTTTTAGCCAAAGTTCTGCTTCTGTTAACTGAGAATGTGTTTTTGATGCTGATTATTTAGGCACTGAAACAAAAATCAGTGTAAACTATTTTTCGCAATTACAAAAAAAAAGATATTTAACATTGTAAATTAAATTAGATTTTAAAAAACATTTTCAAACGTTTTTAAAGAACATTTTAACATGTATTTTATTGTAAAAATGTACTTCAATCAGTGTGTCTGTGGGGTCTTAAAAAGTCTTAAAATGTCTTAAAATTTCATAAACAAAATTTTGGCCTTAAAAAGTCTTAAATTCACTGAAATACTGCGTTGTAGGTCTTAAATCATTTTAAACAAGTATTAGTTTTCCTTTGTCTGTATAAAGCTGCCCAATCAGGCCAACACTTATCCAGTCACCAACAATTCATCTTAATAAAACCTTATATATAATATTTTCCTTTTTTTAAACTAGGGTTTGCCTGTTTTGACACAATATTTGAAATATGTGGACTTGACAAGACTTGACTTTTTTTAATGGGACAAGTAAAAATCTTTTCCATTAGAAAAATCCCTAAACTGTATTCTAACAACACGTGACGTGGCACCACGACATGCGATAAAATCTTTTCCATGTTAAAAGGAGTTTGGAAATGCTTTCCATTTTGCGGCAGAACAACAGATTATACTATTATGACAGTCATCTCCTCAGGTACTGATTATGGGCTTTATTCAGTGTTAAATACTACCAATGTGAGTTTGAACCCCATTTTACATGACATTTATTGCCATACTACTGAAAGCAGCAGCAGATAGTTCATCTCAGATCTTGAAAATAAAATAACTAGCAGACGGTTTGAAAATGAAAGTCGCTTTGACTTTCTGACACAAACCAAAAACATCAGTCACTCAGTAGCCTATTAAAAATGTTAAAGAGGTTTGTTATGTACTAATTAGATTAAAAGCCTTTACCATTTTGTTGGGAGTGCAATGGCTGGTATTTAAATGTTTCTGTCATATCACATCATGTTTAGTGTAGTGTAGTGTTTAGTGCAGACAGTTAAACTGCTTGTCGCTGGAATCTTGTTGCGTGTTGTTTGGACACGGTGTTAGCATTTAGCCCTGAATACGTCTTAAAATTGTTCATAATGGTCTTAAAAAGTCTTAATTTTTTTGGGTAAAACCACCAGAAACCCTGTTCAATAATCTTTACTACTTCAAATTTGTTTTTATTTTAACAATCTAATGGCTAGTACTCATGATGCAGTTGGAGGCTAGTTAGCCAACGCTCACAGTCAGTGTCATGGCTTAAAATACTTGCTGCTGTTGTGTTTGTTGTGTCTGTAATCATGGGCAACCGCTCAGACCATGTGTTTCTTGTTATTGAATCATTTTTTTTGTGCCGTAAGCTGAAGAACAGATTTTAGTCATGAACTCAGGGTTGTCTCACAGCCATATTTCAAGATAGAGCTGTTTCTAAATTTCCATTTGTGCGAATGTCTGACTTCACCGAGGGGTAGAAATGTGGAGGACTGTTTAAATATTAATGGTGTTTGGATGGTTCAAGCACTCCTCTGGCGTATACTCTGTGTGTGTGTGCAGATGTGTGTGTGTGCAGATGTGGTTAACCCAGTTTATCCAGCATGTTGATCTGCGAGACACATTTCTGCCACTCCACTGGATACTTCAGAAGAAGCCCAAGAGGAAAATGCACTTCGGTTTCCGTTCTGCTTTTGTGTTTCTAGGCCTGTGAATGTTGTAACCTGAAGGTATTGAAAGTGTGTTTAGTCTTGTCACATAAGAAAGGCTGTTGAACATTACAGATGTTCACTATTAGACATGTTGTAACAGGTGTTATGGTTTAGGTAGCAGAGATTTACTGCAGACATTTTTATTTTACAATAGATGATTGGAAAGGGCAGAGTTTGCAGGATTCCAGATTTGTCTGAATCACCAAATATGCAACATAGGCTCATTCTGAAAACTTAGCCCTATATACATTTCTGGAGATTGTGAATTATGTAGGCAGAAGTCTGTATGGCTGCACTTAGTCTTTAAAACAAACGCTACGGGGCAGTATGGAAGGCTTTACCACTGTTACCAGTTTGTCCAGTAGCTCGCCGTGTACGTCGGCGGACTTGACACGCAGAGAAGAGTAGACCATGACAACAGGGTTTGAGTCAGGCGAAGAGCGGTTCAAGAAAGCAGGTAAGACAAAAACAGAAGCCAAAAAATAAAATAAACAAGTAAATGTGAGGGTGAGAATGTGGTAAAAGCTGAAAACGTGGTAAAAATCAGGTGAGGGCTTTTCTTTTTTTGGATTGCTTTTTATAAATGTCAGTTGGGTTTAGGGAAGGGGGTGGGCGCTGGTCAATCATGGCTTTTGAAAACACTATTGGTTGGGTTTAGGGAAGGATGAGGGTGGGTCAGTTGATCGGTCAGTCAGTTAGTAAGTCAGTCAGTCGACAGCAGCCTCTGGTGGATTTACGCAAGAACAGCAGACGCGAACGGCACTCACGAGAGAAATTTGAGATCTCAAAAAGCGTACACAGCGGCCTCTGGTGGATTCGCGAAAACAAAAACTGCAAACAAACGTAGCTCCTGGAACGTATTTGGCGCTCTCCAGAAATGTATATTTAGGGCTACGTTTTCAGAATGAGCCAAATATATTCACTTTCTGCTGTTTATTCCTGTTTTGTTCCAGTGTATCTGGGTCATTCTCAGGAAACATGGCTACATTTTTTCAGAAACTTATTCTTAAACTATATACCAACACAAATTTTCCACTTAGTGTCCGATTTTATTGATCAAATTTATCAAGCTTATAATTGGAATATATTATGAGTATATTCTGTTTATGTATGTGTTTGTGCCTTCCCTGGCTTTAATAAAAAAGGTTAATAAACATAACTATTATTCAAATTTTGGGGATTATAATTTTTATGATTTTGAAAGTGTTTTATGAGGTGAAAGCAATCTGTATTTATTTTTTATTTATTGTAACATGTAATTTATTTCTATTATTGATCGCTGAATCATTCTAATATGCTGATTTGTGGCTCACAAAACGTTTTGTATTATCTTTGTTTTCAGATTCATAGATTGTAATCTTTAGATAAATTTGGTTTCAGGATTCTTTTATGAACCGAAAGCTCAAAAGTACAGCCTTCATTTGCTATAGAAATCGTTTGTAACATTATAAATTGTCACATTTAATCAATTCTGTTAATTGAGAAAATGTTTTTGGTGCGGATTATTTACACACAAACAAAAATCAGTGTCAACTATTTTTCACAATTACTAAAAAATGATATTTAGTACTGTAAATTAAAAAAGGTTTAATTTAGAACATTTTAAATGTATTTTATTGTAATAATGTACATCAATAAGTGTGTCCTAAGGACTCTTTTATGAAGCTCAAAAGAACAGCATTCATTTGAATTATAAATGTCTTTATTTATTCATTCATTTTCTTATCGGCTTAGTCCCTTAATTAATCAGGGGTTGCCACAGTGGAATGAACCGCCAACTTATCCAGCATATGTTTTACGCAGCGGATACCCTTCCAGCTGCAACCCATCACTGGGAAACACCCATACACTCTCATTCACACACATACACTACGGACAATTTAGCTTATCCAATTCACCTATAGTGTAAGTCTTTGGACTTGTGGGGAAAACCGGAACACCCGGAGGAAACCCACACCAACACGGGGAGAACATGCAAACTCCACACAGAAATGCCAACTGACCCAGCCAAGGCTCGAACCAGCGACCTTGCTGTGAGGCAACAGCGCTACCCACTGCGCCACCACACCGCCTAAATGTCTTTATTGTCACATTTAATCAATTGAATGTGTCCTTTTTAATAAAAGTGTCTTTGTTTCCTATCTAACTGACCCCAAAACTTTTGAACTGTAGTTTGTAACATTTATATCTCCAAATATGTGTGTGTGTACTGGACTCAATGTCCAAAAATAACCGTAGATATTAAATCAATATCACGCCACATTTTTCACAGTCAATATTTTTGTTCTTTGTCCCCAAACATCAACAATAAAAATATATATTTCCCCTCCACAGTTGAATTTTTAAAGATAGTAAGAGAAATGTACCTTTGTTTGAAACATGCAGTAAAAAAAAAAAAAAAATATATATATATATATATATATATATATATATATATAATTGCATCAGTCTAAAAGTTCAGTTATGTTTAATGTACAATCAAGATAAAGTTTTAAATCCCATAAAAATAAATTGATATCGTGCATGAAAATCATCTGTTGCTCAGATAAACAACAAATGTTTTTGTTATTATTATTATCTATTATTATTATCTAATATCAGGTTTTTTTTTGACAAATAGAGCACCAGTGAAATCACTTCCTGAAGAATGGTCCATATTAAAAGCCTGAAATAAAGTTACAGGACACTCTGAATTTAATTATTATCAAGTATCTGTGGCATTTTTAAGTATAAATGGTAGATTCTCAGTGTCTCTCAGTGTCCTTGTTTATCCACACTGCTGCTCCCTGTTGGTCGTGTGTGTGTGTGTGTGTGTGTGTGTGTGGCCAGAACGCAGGCGCTGGTGCCATGTTGTCCTCTGTTGCCATCCACACAGACAGTAGAAACACATGCTGCTCATGCCTGAGGTCCGGCTGACCCAGATCCAGCGAGCCCTTGCGCTCTTCGCTCTGCCATAGACGTGCCACTGACCCACTTCACACCATTGTGTCTGCTAATCCCTTCACAGAGCACATATGCTAATGCTAAACCCACAGAACCGTGTGTTTACAGCTGGAGATTGAAAGTCACATCAGGGTTTTCACAGACCACGACATTAAAAGGAAGAACACAAAGGATTTTGTCTATTTTCTAGATAGGATTGAGATTAAACGGACATGACTTGAGTTTCAAAAGTCAAACTGTACTCAGATTAGCTTGATTTGATTAGCTTGATCGTCAGTTTTTACTACTTTTTTGCTTTTCTACTGCATTATATGTCCACTATATCATGTCATTAAGCTGTCACTGTTTTTTAATTACTATTTTTAAGGGATAGTTCACACAAAAATGTAAATTCTGTCATGATTCTTACTTCTGCTGAACACAAAAGAAGATATTTTGAAAAATTCTGGTAGTATTTTTTCCCCTACTATGGAAGTTGATAGGTCTCAGCAACCATCATTCTTCAAAATATCTTCTTTTGTGTTCAACTGAAGAAAGCAACTCAAAGGTTTAAAACCACATGAGGGAGAGTAAATGATGAGGTCATTTTCATTTTAGGGTGAACTGTCCCTTTAAGTTTATTTACTCCCATAATATTATTATATTTTCTGGTAAAACACATTCCAAACCACCTTAGCAACTGTATAGCTACACCCTGGCAACCATCCTTATATATAAAATGTAAAACTCTCATTTTCTCTTAATGCATTTCTGTTCTTTTATTCATTATTATTGTTTTTTAAAGAGTTTCAGCTCCTTTTATGGCTGATAAGGGATTGTGAGGTCTATTTTTGCTGCGAGTTGAAGGTGAAACTGTATCTGGCTGTGGTGGACCTGGCAGATCTGTGTGTGTGTGAGTGTGTGTGGCGCAGAGCCTGTCACGTGAGCATTTATTCTCAAACACAGGTGTCTGCATGTTTAGCTCATGCGGTCAGATCTGCTGAAGCTGCGATGCCCCCTGCTGTGGCTATAGGACAGCCTGCAGAAATCTCATTATCTGGATGAAGATTGCTCCTTATGGGCTCGCAATGAAATCAAAATATACTCATCCAATTTGTATAAGTATATATAGTAATGCTTGTTATATACGATGCATCTGTGTACTTCATTATTTTGTAAAAATTGATTTGCCCTCAAAATATTTAATCAAATATCATAACCTTTTCTTCCCCTCGAAATTACTTTTCTTCATGTCTGGCCACATGGATTGCATTTAGGGCGGGGCTGTCATTTTTGGGGGGCGGGGCTATTAGTCCTTTAGGGCGGGGCTATCAGTCCTTTAGGGTGGGACTATCAGCCATTTAGAACAAGCCTATCAGCCATTTAGGGGTGGGAATATCAGCCATTTAGGGCGGGACTATAAGTCACGTAAGGCAGGACTATCAGTCATTTGGGGTGAGGATATCTGCCATTTAGGACTGGACTCTTAGTCATTTAGGGTGGGACTATAAGTCATTTAAGGTGGAGCTATCAGCTATTTAGGGCGGAGCTATCAGTCCTTTAGGGCGGGGCTATTAGTCATTTAGTGCAGGACTATCAGTCATTTAGGGCGGGATTATCAGTCATTTTGTGTGGGACTATCAGTAATTTAGGGTGGGACTATGTCCTTTAGGCTGGGACTATCAGTCATTTAGGATGGGACTATCAGTCATTTTGGGCGGGACTATCAGTAATTTAGGACCGGGCTATCAGCCATTTAGGGCGGGACAATCAGTCATTTAGGGCGGGACTATCAGTCATTTAGGGCGGGACAATCAGTCATTTAGGGCAGGGCTATCAGT
>CAIGQV010018201.1:2648199-2665141 GCA_903798115.1 Danio jaintianensis | reverse complement strand
GTCATTTAGGGTGGGACTATCAGTCATTTAGGGCAGGGCTATCAGTCCTTCAGGGTGGGACTATATCAGCCATTTAGGGCAGGACTGTCAATCATTTAGAACGAGCCTATCAGCCATTTAGGGGTGGGAATATCAGCCATTTAGGGCGGGACTATAAGTCACGTAAGGCTGGACTATCAGTCATTTAGGGCAGGGCTATCAGTCATTTAGGTCGGGACTATCGGTCATTAGGGCAGGGCTATCAGTTATTTAGGGCAGGATTATCAGTCTTTTAGGGTGGGACTATCAGTCATTTAGGGCGGGACTGTCAGTAATTTAGGGCGGGACTATCAGTCATTTAGGGTGGGACTATCAGTCATTTAGGGTGGGGCTATCAGGGCGTGTCTTGTTTCTGCTCTGCCTTCATCCATTTTCAGTCTTTTTTTCATTTTGTTAGCAACACCTATTTTCCAACAATCTAATCGTTTCCCCATGGACAAAATCATGCATCGTCATACTTTTTTTTTTCAGAACCATTTAAACTGGATGTATGTCATGATAGAGGAAAGAGGACAATCTTAACCCTCAGTGACTTTAAACACTGAATGCATTACAACACTAAGATTGAGATGCTTTTCTCTTTTTGTCTTGGAATTAGTGGATGTAGGTCATGATACAGGAAAAAAGGACAATCATAACTTCCGTTTCATGGTGACTTTAAACACTGAATGCATTACAACACCAAGATTGAGATGGTTTCCTCTTTTTGTCCTGAATGCCAGACCTCTTGTCTCTGTAGTGAGGTTTTCCCTTTGCTGCGTCTCAGATGATCTGCCCAGACACGTCCTAAGCTCTTTTTATGCTCTAGTCTCGGGTTTTACTGCTGTTTTTATCTCTTTATCCCTCTGCCCAAACATTGTCTCATCCCTGGATCACATGCAATGTTTTTTTTTTTTGTTCTCTTTCAAATTTGGTATCTAAACTTTAGTATTTTCCCCTAGAGCGTCTTGGGAGGTTTTTTGTATTTGTGGCTGCTGTCTTGCTGACATGTAGCCTAATTAAAAACAGCATGAACAATTATAATTAGTGTAATTAATCATACCACAACACTGGAATTACCACGTCACGTTGTGCATGAATACATTTTTAATAACTGTCATCAATTATTCCTCATTATTCATATTGTTACTTACATAAAATCAATCCACATATTATTTGTCCTGCATTATTTCGAATAACACATTAAAGATGTTAAATTAATTTTATCCTCAAGTTAGTTATGTTTCATTTATGAAATGATATGCTGTTGTTTACTTTACGGTAGTATCTAATTGCTTTTTAATGATATGCAATATAAAATTAAATGTTAAATCAATAATAATAAAAACAAAAGCTGCAGTTTTGCTTTGTATGGCTGCATAGTTTGGCCCAAATGTCTGTAATTTATATTTTCACATATAAAACAACAAGAACAGCAACATTATTATTATTATTATAATTATAATTATTATTATTATTATTATAAATGCCAAATATATAATAATATCTGACATTTATAATATATTTTAAGGTTTTATGGCTTATTATAAAACAGAAGATTTAGCTTAATGTCATTATTTAAATATTTTATTGCTAAATAATAAAAATGAGTGTCAAAGAAAAACAATATAATGAATAACATAATAATATAATATAATTTATTTATAATTTAAAAACAAAAGCTGCAGTTTTGCTTTGTATAGCTGCATAGTTTGGCCCAAATGTCTGCAATTTATATTTTCACATATAAAACAACAACAACAACAGCAACAATATTATTATTATTATTATTATTATTATTATTATAAATGCCAAATATATATTTAATAATATTTGACACGTATAATATGTTTCAAGGTTTTATTGTTAAATTATAAAACTGAAAATTTAGCTTAACGTCATTATTTTAATATTTTATTGCAAAATAATAAAAATTAGTATCAAAGAAAAATAATATAATGAATAACAATAATATAATATGTATAATAAATTAATAATATTATTTAAATTAATAATAATAATATAATTTAAAGTACAACTACAAAAAATATTTATTTACAAAACATTTATTTTGAACATTAAACTTTTATTTCTGGCTGTAAACTGGAGGGAAATAATTATTTTGTTTTGTTTATTTCAGTTTTATTTCAACATAAGGAAGACCCTTATTCTATCTGTCAAAATAAACTCAAGTCCTCCGTAATTTTTCATGTTAATTCAGTTAAAGTCTTACAGGTATAAATGCAATTAACTTAACCATTCATATCTAAAGAGGTTGCTTTTGCTTTCATGCCAAATATTTGAACTTTTGCCTTTGTGTCCTTTTAGATTTACTGATATGTTAAATCTCCCTCCTACTTTTCTTGTTCTGATAACACATCAGCGTCTGCCTATTGTATTTCACATCTCACATACTTAATGTCCCAGCCTAATTACTTCTGTGAACTACTAATTAATTCCATCTCCAAATGAGAGTCATTTAGCGTCTGATTAATAGCGTGAGCTTTTCTGTTGAAAAATGGCACACTATCTTCATTTTTCTCGGGACAGATGTCTTGTTGTAGTTAACACAGACAGTTTGTCCCGTTGGTCTCGGCTGTGAGATTTTGGCCTGCTGCTAACCTTTACAGACTCAACATGGGAACTTGACTCAGATTTTACTTTGGACTTGAATTATCACAATTGCAAACAGTCCATTTAGTCTTATGGCATATGTTTAGCTTTTTTTTGTCTGGATTATTTACAGTTGTGAAGCTCAGCGATTGTCTCTTGTGCCGCTTTTAAACAGCAGTTGCGCCTGTAGCTTCACAAGGTCTGTCCTAAGTAGACGACAGCTGCAACGACAGAAACACATCGATCTTAGAAACAACTGGAGAAACAGAGACATGTCCTGTAATCAAAACAGGATGTTTAGACCTGCACTGACCTCATGTTTACCCCCTGGAGGTCAGAGGTCGAGATGATAGTTTGTTCTTTAACATTTGACCATGGTGTGACACGGTAGATATGACTGACACAAGGTCAGCAGTCAATTTTGCAAGCGATCGTTTAGCAAATGCTATGTTTTTTTACAGTGTATTTTTTTCCCTATTTTTAATGATGTGAATTTGTGGTCACTTTATTTTAATGCACAGTTGTGAAGTATGCACTGCACTCCTGAGGTATTTAAATTTTGGTGCATTAATCTTGTTAACAGTATAATGCAAAATCATCATCTTAAATAATTACTTTAAATTTCTTTATTTCACATTCTTCGGAGATATAAAACACAAACGCCTTACTCAGTGTGTGAAACTATTTTCTCACCCGACGCTCTTATTCCATAGTCAATCACATTATGTCATTAATTGAATAGCTACACAATAGTTAAAAACAATCCAATCTCATTTCGTCTCTTATATACTGTAGCTAGTTACATAAGGAATCTACAAAAACATTATCTCTACATTCAGAGAGAGCAAATTAGTCCAAAGAATCACATATGAATGTGCAGTTGTCACTATTAACAACCCATTAAACATGACTTTTGCCTCAGTAGTTCATAAATTGCCTGATGTGTTAGAAAAACAATCTGTTTAAGACTATGAATTTTGAGGCTTACACATTCACAAACAGATACAATCCACAAAGAAAAAGGAAAACAATAGCATCATGTGGCTTTAATTTAGTCTTTAATTTCACTCTAGCACTATGTTGATAATTGATTGGAATGTTTTTTGTTATGAGTTATTTTTTATAATAATATTTATCATAATTATGTTAAATACTTTATCTCATCCATTAATATGATCTCTGCAGGAGTCCTGTAGGATGTAATGAAGAGCACAACTCCCATGATTCCACATTCAAAATGTGATACCACATCATCAAAATACACCTTTGTTTGTTGCTAATACACAGCCTCTAGTGGTGAACATTACATACTGCGCCTTTAAGATGTGACACTACAGGCAAAAACACTGGATCTTGTGCACATTTTAAGATTTTGGACTTATTTTCAGTCTAATGAAAAAGAAAACATCTAAAATACACTTTTAAACTTTTCTTTTGTCGCACTTTATTAATTTATGTCTGTAGGTTTCAATTATAATACATATTTTTACGCTCAAAAATAATGCTTTTGAGTTGTTGTCTTGTTTCTAATCCAAATGTCTAAAAATCTTTGATGCGATACAAAAATATTTTGAGCCTAATTTCTTCATGCATCTAGCTGTGGTGCATAGGGCTGCACAATATATTGTTTTAGCATTTATATCACGGTGTTCACATCCACAATAATCATATCGCCGGATGTGTAATGTTAAGTCTCAATTATAGTTGACCAGGAGCCACCAAACACAGGATTTGTAGAGTCACTGCAAAGTTTAACCCCAATAGAATGAACGTTTATCATCTGCATGTGTTTTTAAGGCCTGACAGACTGTGTGAGCATTTCAAGAGAGTTTAAAACATTTGGCCACAAGAAACTATGTTGTTTGGAGGTGTAACAAAGATTAATTATATTTAATTATTTAAACCGGGGCGGCACGGTGGCTCAGCGGTTAGCACTGTCGCCTCACAGCAAGAAGGTCGCTGGTTCGAGTCCTAACTGGGTCAGCTGGCGTTTCTGTGTGGAGTTTGCATGTTCTCCTCATGTTGGCGTGGGTTTCTTGCTCCAGACATGCGCTATAAGTGAATTGAATAAACTAAATTGGCCGTAGTGTATGAGTGTGTGTGTGTGTGTGTGTGAATGTGATAGTGTATGGGTGTTTCCCAGTACTGGGTTGTGGCTGAAAGGGTATCCGCTGTGTAAAACATAGGTTCATTCCGCTGTGACGACCTCTGAAATAGAAACTAAGCCGAAGGAAAATAAATGAATGAATAATTATTTAAACCGAAAACAAGATTATTTTACTTACCCCTTGGCAGATTATTTACCTTGTTTTAAGGGAAAAAATTACTTACTTTTGACTTATTTCTTCTGAAAGTGAAAACAAAACAATATTTTTACTTGATCTAAGAAGTTTTAGATATTTGCACGAGAAACGAGACAGTCAGAAAAGCATTTTTTCCATAGTGAATATTCAATTTCTGCACCCGTTATTATTATTACCCATTGTTAGACGCCCTAGAAAAATGTCGGAGCTATTCAAACCATCTGGTGAAATTGTATTAATACGTAATAATTATTGCAAAATAATAAAATATCGCAATTTCAGTTTTTTCCAATATGGTGCAGCCCTAATCTAAACATTGACGGCTTGCCTTTGTTTGTTGTGAATACACACCCTCTAGTGGTGAACATTACATACTGCGCCTTTAAGATGTGACAGGCAAAAACACTGGATCTTGTGCCATACCTGTCAACATTGGGATGTGGAAATAAGGGATACCATACCCCCCCAACACCCTCCCCCCCAACCCCCCCCAAAAAAGTATTGAAACAGTCAGTAATATGTTTTTCTATTATTATTATTTACAAAGGATAGAATAAATAGTATACATTAGAAAAAGCTGCAAATAAATTAGCAAACAGTTTATCCTATTAAAATGAATAGCTATTATAAAGAAATTGAATCAAGTTAACAAATCTCAATAACCTTTTCTTCACTGTATAATTTAAACATTCTGATTAAAGAGCAGCGAATGAATCTCTCATTTTGATTTTTCGTTTGATCACATTAAATAATAGAGGTGTCACTTTAAAAATGCACAGATCCATAATGAAAGCATTCGATTGCTTTCATAACATTGTATGCTCTTTTAAGGCAAAATTTGTTGTGTTTAAAAGAAAACCCACCAAGATCGACATGTTTAGATGTTATTATGTGTATATGTCTGTTCAAACACTCACCTAAAACCCAGAGTGTCCACTTTCGCTCTGCTTCAAATCGCTTGTACAGAATCTGCTTGGGTATCACTATGGAGCGCGTCTGACAGTCACGCACCGCTACATGAACTGACTGTTTTGAGGATTACATAGGAGGGGCAACAACGCCTGTAATGAAAAGGAAGGGAATCCTGCAGTTTTTATATTTATTTCAAAGTGTTTTCATGCCTAAATAAAATGAAAGCACAGAACAGATTCACATTTAAGAGCAAGGGGCGTCGCCTGGTGGTTCGGCGGTATGGGTTACATATAGGGAGGATCGGCTCTTTAATGTTTATTGCCATCCTTCATAGAAAGATTGAAAAAATGGGAGAAATACGGGAAAATACCTTTACGGGATGATAGCGGGATAGAATTGTAAAATACGGGAGAATCCTGGGAAAAACGGGAGGGTTGACGGGTATGTCTTGTGCACATTTTTACATTTTAGACTTTTTGGCGTTTTGTTTTTCAGTCTAATGAAAAAGAAAACTTCTAAAAGAAATTTTTAAGCCTTTCTTTTATCGCACTTTGTCAATATATGTCTGTGGTTTTTAATTATAATACTTATTTTGATGCATAAAACCTTGTTTCTAATCCAAATATCTAAAACAATTCTGCGATACAGAAATAAGCCTAATTTCTTCATGCATCTAGCTGTGGTGCAGATGAAAATGACATTTTGTCCTCGTTTTTCTCTCTCTGCCTAACACTGTCTGTTTGAAACTAAGATAAAGCTGTTGGATCGAGACCACCAGGCCTTTAAATACCCTTCAAATGGCCTCTCCAGAGGGTCTTGCGCCACTCTTTCTACGTCTGAAGCGAAGAGAATAAACACATTTAGTCAGCTGTTAAATGAGCGGTCACTACTGATCCTGTTATCTAATTAGATTCATGCCAAGATCATTATAGAAACTTGTCTGAAGGGCAGCAGTCACGGATTTCTTCAAAACAGCATTGGGTTAATCCTCTAAATCCATTATGTTGAGGATGGGGGACGGTTTAAGACTTGCATTATACTAATGAAAGCGCTAAGTTAGCTTAGACCTTATGACATGGCTTGATTTTTGTATGTATATTTATAACAGCACAGATATTGACTTTTGGGATGCGAGTGATTCCTCCAGGCGTATATTCGGAGAAAAGGGATACACAAGAGGATAATGATATGCTCTGATGGGAAAATCCTGCGGGAGGGAGATCACATGCTGTTTTTATGGTATTTTACGTTTCAGTAAAGTGTGAACGGGACTCTAATGGCTTGCTAATGGGGCTGAAGTGCATGTTAGTGAATTAGCAGAGAAAGAGAGATCATTTCGGCGGTTCATTCCTCTGTGGCGACCCCAGATTAATAAAGGAACTAAGCCGAAAAGAAAATGAATGAATGAATGAGAGAGATCATTTCTGCAGGTGAAAATCTGATACTGCATGCTTGGAAAATTATTATTACTGTATTAATATTCCTGCAGATTCTGTGTTGATGCACACAAGTCACAGGATTGGTATTTAATATTAGTAGGCTTCTATGTATTTATTATTATAGATTCATATTTTAGATATACACTCACCGGCCGCTTTATTAGGTACACCTTACTAGTACCAGGTTGAACCCCCTTTTGCCTTCAGAACTGCCTTAATCCTTTGTGGCATAGATTCAACAAGGTACTAGAAATATTCCTCAGAGATTTTGGTCCATATTGACATGATAGCATCACGCAGTTCCTGCAGATTTGTCGGCTGCACATCCATGATGCGAATATCTCGTTCCAACACATCCCAAAGGTGCTCTATTAGATTGAGATCTGGTGACTGTGGAGGCCATTTGAGTACAGTGAACTCATTGTCATGTTCAAGAAACCAGTCTATGTGTTATCCTGCAAAAATGTCAAATTAATAAATAAATATATATTTATATTCATTCATTTATAGATAGATAGATAGATAGATAGATAGATAGATAGATAGATAGATAGATAGATAGATAGATAGATAGATAGATTGATTGATAAATAGATGCAACAGTATAAAATAAAAGTGTTTTATGAGTTAATAAAACAAACATATTGTATATTTAAGTCAGTTTAATCTTAATCTTTAATCTTATATTTTGTTTCCTACATTTTATACATATTTTTTCATTACCATCATATAATTTTTTCACATAAATTATTTTTAAAGCTTTTATTAATTCATTTTATATTCAATTATTTATGCATTTATTTAGTTTTAAATGTATTTTTACCACATTTATTTTTTTATTTGTTTCTGTATTTATTTGTTTTTGCTTGGATTTCTTTTTACGTTTCAATCTTAAACATGTAAATGAGGGAGGCGGTTCTTATGTAGCTTTAGCATGTTATTGGTTGAGAACCCACGAATAGAAGAGTCAATTTATCTGACTCAAAGGGTTAAAAATTAAATAAGCTGTTGGATTAGAATGAGAATTGCAAACTTTTTTCGGCAATAAACCCTCGGCGGGAATTGATCGTGAACACCACAGTACATGTCAACACACTAACCACTATGGCTGTTGGCGCCAACAGATTATTTTGGTTTTCATTTATTTCTTGTACTCAAATTGAACAATTTCATGCTGAAAACTAGATTCACTGTAGGTGTATTTCATTCAGTTTCTTTTCACAGCTATTTGAGTCCGTTCGGTTTTAGCTCTGTAAAATAAATCATTTTATTTTCCAGTACTGGGTTGCGGCTGGAAGGGCATCCGCTACGTAAAACATATGCCAGAATAGTTATCGGTTCATTCTGCTGTGGCAACCCCTGATAAATAAGGGACTAAGCTGAATGAAAATGAATGAATGAATATAAATCTTTTATTTCTCTCTCTCTCTCTCCTGCAGTCTTCACGTCTCCTCCAGAGACGAGCGGCACGCTTCAGAAAGACACTGAGCTGGACAGTGAGATCCTGAAAGCTGACGACACCACAGTCACAGACTCCTCCCTCATAACAGACCCGCCCTCAAAATCAGAGCCAATCAAATCTGACGTGAGACCCAGCACACCTGGATCCAGTCCCAACCAGACGGCAAAAAAAGGTACAATACACTGCTTATGTCTCTCTAAATATATATTTTAATTAGCTTTCAGGTGCTAGATGTCCATGTTATCTGTCATGGTCATCTTTACATTTAAGGATGAACTATAAACTATTTACCAACCAAATAGCAATGCAGTAAAAGGAAGTAAGAACACTCTTGTCAACCGCAAACATCAAACACATATTAGGCTACATTATTGTTATATATAATTTATATAAAAATAGATTCATTTTATTATCTTGTATCTTTATTAAATATTTATGTCCAAACAAAATACAGTGAAAGTATATTAAAATAATAATATATATGAAGGATATTATAGGAAAAATTATATTTTTAATTATAGGAATATTTGAGGGCGACACGGTGGCTCAGTGTTTAGCACTGTCGCCTCACAGCAAGAAGATCGCTGGTTCAAGTCCCGACTGGGTCAGTTGGTATTTCTGTGTGGAGTTTGCATGTTCTCCCCGTGTTCACGTGGGTTTCCTCTGGGTGCTCCGGTTTCCCCCACAGTCCAAACACATGCGCAATAGGTGAATTGAATAAACTAAATTGGCCGTAGTGTATGAATGTGAATGAGTGTATGGATGTTTCCCAGTACTGGGTTGCAGCTGGAAGGGCATCCGCTGTATAAAACATATGCTGGATAAGTTGGTGGCTCATTCCACTGTGGCGACCCCTGATGAATAAAGAGACTAAGCCGAAGGAAAATGAATGATTGAATAGTAATATTTAATATTCATTGATTCATTTTCTTTTCAGCTTACTCCCTTTATTAATCTGGGGTCGCCACAGCAAAATGAACCACCAACTTATCCAGCATATGTTTTACGCAGCGGATGCCCTTCCAGGTGCAACCCATCACTGGGAAACATCCATACACACTCATTTACACTCATACACTACAGACAATTTAGCTTACCCAATTCACCTATACCACATGTCTTTGGACTGTAGGGGAAACCGGAGCACCCGGAGGAAACCCACGCCAACAAGGGGAGAACATGCAAACTCCACACAGAAACGCCAACTGACCCAACCGAGGCTCGAACCAGCGACCTTCTTGCTGTGAGGTGATCGTGCTACCCACTGCGCCACCGTGACGCCCAATATTGAATGTATTTATTAATATTTAAAATGTATTTAATTCTATATTAAATATATATTTAATATTTAATAATAATATTTAATTACATAAAAATGTAAATATTTAATAATAATATTTTTAATAACGCATATATATTAAGCCATATTATAATATATCAATGTTATAATATATACATATATTATAACCCTATTGAAAAACAGATACATTAATAATAAGTAAAAATAATAAATATGAGAACTGATTGTGTGTAATATTTTTGTTATATTCTATTAATATATATTATATTTATTATTGTCCTATTACTTCTCATTTATTTTATTTTAATGCTATTAATATGTCATAATTCACCTTAGAAATAAACATAGTTTTTCTAACTTTCCCTTACTAAAATCGCTTACTAAACTGAAAGCATAACCACATTTGTTTGCATTACATTTTTATATCAGTACTAATTTTATTGTAAATTAAAAGGAATAAAAAGTACATTTAAAATGATATATGCTTTTTTCATAATATGAAAATTATTTTTTTTGCAAATGTAAAAATTCAGGTTATTTGTAGAGTCACTGTTTTAAGATTTATATTTCTTGAACATTATTGCAGTATTTAAAAAAAAAAAAAAAGGACCAATCCTTGATGGTTATGTTACAAAAATTGATTTAAGATAAAAAATAGTAATAATAATAAAAAAATATATATATAAAATAAAAAATATAATAAAATAATAATTAAAATAAAATATAAAATAAAAAATCTAATAAAATAATAATAAAAATAAAATATAAAATAAAAAATATTATAAAATAATAATAAAAATAAAATATAAAATAAAAAATCGAATAAAATAATAATAAAAATTAAATATAAAATAAAAAATCTAATAAAATAATAATAAAAATTAAATATAAAATAAAAAATCTAATAAAATAATAATAAAAAAGAAATCATCAGAACTCATATAGCAGAAGGACAAAACACACAATAATAAATAACAACACTCTCTCATCATAGCAGAGTGCATACATGTGAGCGTCCGTGGGTTTAAAGAGACAGGCTTTAAAAAGACCCTTTTCTAAATTTGTCAGTCATGGCCACAAGCCAAGTCATTGTTCATGAAGAGGGCAAGATGTGGAGACCCAACATGGCTGCGCATCAAAGCGCCGAGGGAACCTTGGTGAGTGTGTGTGTGTTTGGGGAAGGTTTGCTGAGTGTTCTCGAACAGTCTCGAGTGTATCAGGCTTAGTGAAGCCCTTTTGATGGTGGGCGCGGGGCAGACCGGTTGCCATAGCAACAGCTCGATTCACTGGCAAAGCATTGCATGTATCTTATATTATGAGGAGGACACACTAAATGAGGAGAATACATGGATGATACATGTATATAATCAAATGAGCATTCAATGCTTTGGGTTCTGCAGTTATATGCAAAATATGTTAGATTTCTTTCATTAAAATATCCAAAAAACACAAAAACAGTGTTATATATTTTGGGGATTTATGCACTTACTGTATATTATCTCAGATGTTTTAGAAGAATGTTCAAATTTAGATGAATAAGCAAATTTAACTAGTCAGACGGAGTGTGTGCTGTGTGTTCATGCTAATGATGTTACACACCCTTGATTTCTGGTTTGGTTTTATAGAAACAGGGAAGCAGCATATGCTTTATTATGTTGTTTGTTTTGTTAGATTGCACAGAGCAGCATTATAACTGAAGCTTAGGATGTATTTAGTCTGATTTTCCATGATAATAAGTGTTAAATCTCATGGGTCCCATGTGTATGATGTAATGAAGACCACAACTCCCATGATTCCACTCTCATCAAATTACACCTTTGTTTGTTGTGAATACACCTAGTATATACCTCTAGTGGTGAAAAGTACATACTGCGCCTTTAAGACTTTACACTGCAGGCAAAAACACTGGATCTTGTCCACATTTTAGACTTTGGAATTTGGATCTTTGTTTTTTTCAGTCTAATGAAAAAAACATGCCACAGTGGAATGAACTGCCAATTATTCTGTCCTATGTTTTATGTGGCGGATGCCCTTCCAGGATTCTCCCATGATTCAGGAGCTCCAATGACTCCACACTCAGTCACAATGTCATCAAAATACACCTTTGTTTGTTGTGAATACACATACTGCGCCTTTAAGATGTGACACTACAGTCAAAAACACTGGATCTTGTGCACATTTTATAATTTTGGACTTTTTCGCTTTTTGTTTTTTCAGTCTAATGAAAAAAAGCCATCTACAATACACTTTTAAGCCTTTCTTTTGTCACATTTTATGACTTTATGTCTGTAGATTTCAATTATAATACTTATTTTTACCCTCAAAAAATGCGTTCCTTACTTTCTTTTAGTACTTAGAGTCCAAATATCTACAATTCCTAAATCAAGCAGCATTTTCTAGTCAAGTCCAAAAAAATATTGTCTTGTTTTTAAAAATAACAAAAACATGCATCTTTCAATAGGGTAAGCTAAATAATCTAGTTTTTGCTTTGAAATGAGATTATTTTTTATACGGTTTGACATATTATTTCTAAAAACAAGACAATATTTTTTGCTTGTCTATAAAATGCTGCTTGATTGAAGGATTTTTACTAGAAACAAGACAAAAACTCAAAGTAAGAAAAGCATTTTTTTGCAGTGTAAGGGCTGCTCTCTAAAAATGAAACTTGTAAATTAAAACAAAATCTGGCTGTATTTTTCTTTGCGGTATTTTCTGAATTATGTAGTGATAAAAAGAGATATGCTGCAGAGGTGCATATTGTCAGCTGTGTTGAGAATATAAATATTGTTCTATGTCTGTAACCGTGGTGTGCCATCCTTGCTCTTCCTGTCTGATAATGAGAAATACCCAGAATAAACCCTTACTCATAGCATTTCTCTTCAATGCCTGGGCTCCAGCAACTTCTGCAGTTAAAGAGCCGGCATCACACTTATCTTGATTGAATCAATACACTCCTGAGGCCAGAAGAAAATAGAAAATGTCAGTGACAAGCCTCTAATTTGTCAGGAAAGAAAAATAAAGGAAAGGAGAAGCTTGCTTGAGAGACAAATTACTCAGCATGTGTCTTATGTATCGACCAGCTTTCGTCAGGTTATAAACAACAAGCTTTACACTTCATGTTGCATTTAATGTTTTGTATCCTTACACCAATGCTTGGAATGATACTAATCGTTTTACAGCTGTACTGTACCTTTAAGAGTTCTGTACAAAGATGATAATGACAGATTTACATATCAAAAGATAATATGTATGTGTATTATAATATATATATATACCTACCTGACAAAAGTCTTGTCGTCGATCCCAGTTGTAAGAGCAACAAATAATAACTTGACTTCTAGTTGATCATTTGGAAAAGTGGCAGAAGGTAGATTTTTCTGATAAATCATCTGTTGAACTGCATCCCAATCATCACAAATACTGCAGAGGACTTACTGGAACCCGCATGGACCCAAGATTCTCACAGAAATCAGTCAAGTTTGGTGAAGGAAAAATCATGGTTTGGGGTTACATTCAGTATGGGGGCGTGCGAGAGATCTGCAGAGTGGATGGCAACATCAAGACATTTGACAAGACAAGTATCAAGACATTTGTGCTGCCCATTACATTACAAACCACAGCAGAGGGCAAATTCTTCAGCAGGATAGCGCTCCTTCTCATACTTCAGCCTCCACATCAAAGTTCCTGAAAGCAAACAAGGTCAATGTGCTCCAGGATTGGCCATCTCAGTCACCAGACATGAACATTATTGAGCATGTCTGGGGTAAGATGAAGGAGGAGGCATTGAAGATGAATCCAAAGAATCTTGATGAACTCTGGGAGTCCTGCAAGAACGCTTTCTTTGCCATTCCAGATGACTTTATTAATAAGTGATTTGAGTCATTGCAGAGATGTATGGATGCAGTCCTCCAAGCTCATGGGAGTCATACACAATATTCATTCTTGTTCCACTGCACCATGACTTTATATTCTATACTGTACATTATTTCTGTTAAGTGACAAGACTTTTGTCTAAGCAAAGTCAGACCTTACTGTCCTAATTAAACAATTAAAAATCAAGACATGATCATAGTTTATTTTGGTAAAATAAGCGTAATCTAGAGGCCTTTGCCTTTCATATAAGCCACTTCTGATACCAAATGATCAACTAAAAGTCAAGTTATTATTTGTTGTTCCTAAAACTTGGATAGACGACAAGACTTTTGTCAGGTAGTGTATATATATATATATATATGTATACATATTCTAACTATAAAAAATGATTTTTAACATTTTAAAAATAGACGTGAGCTGTAATTAATTGGTGCAATGCCATTGGTTGCTATCTCTAAAAAAATTTTCAAATATCTTTTATCAGTGTTATTTGTTTAATGCAATATAAAAGATATAAAACTAAATTTTAAAATATTATCATCTGCTATTTTTGTTTTTCCAACAGATGGTGTGAGTTCAGAACAACGTCAGAAACAGGCCAAGAAGCGGCGAGAGGAACGGGCCAAATATCTGGGTGAGGCACAATAAACACAACTCTTGTCCTGGGACACGTTCAGCCCTGTAGCGCTAATAATATGGTTATACCACACAAAACATTTATCTATCGTAGAAGGAACTGAAGTACACCAAAATATATACACACAGCATAAGCTAGTGTGAGTGTGAGGCCAAATAACAGTTAACACAATTATATACAATTCCCATGTGAAACAGTTTGTAATTAAGTAATCAATAAAGTTTAACTGCGAGTGCAAGGCCGATTGGTTTTGTAATGATGTTCAGTGAGACGCGGGAGTCATTTGAGGGCACAAGCTGATGTGATTGACAGATGTGCTTGTGATTTGTGTTTACTGCTGCAGAACAGCGAACCCAGGAGCAAGGTAAGATACCACAGCGCTCAATAATGTGATTTTGTGAATCATCTCCATTTATTTCATGTTCATGCACATCGGGTCTTTTCTGTTTTTCTTATTTGGTTGTGTTCACTTTAGATGTGTGAACCTACACTGGTCTCACGGTTCGGTTCGGTTCGGTTACGATTATCATGCCATCGATTCAATTCAATTCGATATCTCGGTGCATCACGGTGCATTGACGATGCTTTCCATATACAATTTTATATTTTACTTCACAGCACAAGAATGTTTGTATTAAAATGTATAATTTATAAATACAGCTGTACGGTGGCGCAGTGGGTAGCACGTTCGCCTCACAGCAAGAAGGTCGCTGGTTCGAGCCTCGGCTGGGTCAGTTGGCGTTTCTGTGTGGAGTTTGCATGTTCTCCCCGTGTTGGCGTGGGTTTCCTCCGGGTGCTCTGGTTTCCCCCACAGTCCAAAGACATGCGCTATAGGTGAATTGAATAAGCTAAATTGGCCGCAGTGTATGTGTGTGAATGCGAGAGTGTATTGGTGTTTCCCAGTGCTGGGTTGCGGCTGGAAGGGCATCCGCTGCGTAAAACATATGCTGGATAAGATGGCGGTTCATTCCACTGTGGCAACCCCTGACAAATAAAGGGACTGAGCCGAATGAATGAATGAATAACGTTCATCAGAATACACTGTAAAAATTACAGGGTTTCACACAATTCATTTATGTTGTCCCAACACAAATCCATTAAGTTAACTTAACAAATTTAAGTGGATTGAACATAAAACTGCAGCAAAAATCCTTTTTTAAATCTATATGTACCTCATGAAAAAAACAACTCTAAGGAAACCTTCAAAAAAGACTAAGCAGTGTCCTCCAAATTTGTACTGACAGACCCAAATTGTAGGTTGTGTCTAATTTTGATCTCCACTCTATGACGCTGACAGTGATTTACATTAGGAACAATTTTAACATCTACTGCAGTGCCACAAGTCTGTAGGAATTAAAAAAAACATGCATATTTCATCATTTCCATGAGCACAGCGTTCATAAATCACTGCATGTGTCTCATATTCTCTACTTTTAACTATCTGATAGATCCCTGCAGGCACAGGGTGAAAAATGTGAATCATTACAGTTCATTTAGCCATGCCGCTCTCTCAGATTAGCTGTAATTACGTCTGCCATTAGCATGATTAGCCTGCTTGGCTATCAGTTCACTTTCAGCTGGAGAGATGCAGATAAACCTCAGTTTCTGGGCAACTGGTTATCGGATGGACAAGTCCAGTCATGCACCGCATCTGTGGGCTTTACATAAAGGGTTTATTGTAGCCTGGGACACGACAAACACTAGCATACAAAGACATAAACCTGGCTCAGCTGTTAGACCGAAAGGAGCAGCGTAATGCCGGATTTCTTCTGCACACTGAATTGTGCTGAGAATCAAATCTAGTTTTTCATTTGCACTGTCATGTAGCATATTGTATGAAGCTAATAGGATTAGCAAGCACTGGTAAGCTAGCTAGCGGTTCGCTGCAGCTGAGACCGGCAGTTTGAAATGAAGGCTGAGATCTTCTTATTTTGAAGGATGTAGAATTGGAATTGTTATATAATTTATAAAGGATTGACGGATTTAATGTAATTGGATTTAGAGGAAGTCAGAGTTACATATTGCTTATTCAGAGCAGAAGGCATACTACATCTCTGCTCTATAGCAGTTTAAATGGCAAACATGGAAGAGTGTATTAGTTAATGTTGATGTGAATCTGAATTCAAATAAATATGCAGTTTAATGAATATACATACATATATAAATGCATTTTTAAAAGAGTAATATTCTTTAAAAAGAGAAGTATTGAAGTAAAATAATTAAGATAAAATATTTATATATTATAAATTTAAAATATTATGTATTATATAATAAAAATATGATAATATATATTATTATATATTATATTATTATTATTATTATTTAAAATGATATTATTATATTATTTAGATTGTTTATAAGTGTATTATATATAATTGAATTAAT